>JABCKK010007928.1:0-145613 GCA_018221785.1 Calocybe gangraenosa
GAAAGAGCTTTTCAGAAGTTATTTTATAACCTGCTCTGTTAGTAGACGGAAGGCCACATAATATAAAATCGCGACCATTGCAAGGTAAAAGAAACCGTGTTACAAATCATGTATTACAAACTAACGCATCAATCATGTCGTTTCCTCCTCGGTGGGCTACGCGAACGAGATATAGAGCGAGAACGAGAGCGCCGTCCTCCTCGACCACCCCGCCCACGATCGCCCCATCCACCCCGACTTCTTGCAGGAGGAGATTCGCCCCTACGGGGAGGCGGCACGCGTCTGTCAGATCTATCAAACTCCCTATCCTTATCACGTCCCGAGTCCCCTCCACCTCGCCCGCCCCTACCTCTTCCTCCCGAAACAGGTGCATTAGAATCACCTCTCCAATGACCACCACCCCTCCCAGCCCCAGGCCCAGACAACGACGGTGCAACCGACCCACCCCAGCCACTATCACCACCGCCCACCCTCCGACCACCGTTGGCAGCAGGAGCACCTCCACCACCCGATGTTCCTTTGATTGAGATTTCAGAGGGAACGGTGACACTTTTGGGTAGCAACACGGCAACGAGGAGGTAGTCTCCGGGAACGAAGCGGAGTTCTTCGAGTGTGCGCTCCTCTTTTTCACGTTCGCTGGGTTCGTGCACGTCTTCTGTGGCTTCACGCAGGCGGGGAGCCGTAACGTTGAGTGAGCCTGGTTCGCCCAAGATGTCGCGAGAGTAGACCATGCCTAGGTCTTTTTGAGAGAAACGTCCTTTGTTTGCAGAGTCCGCGTAAACCGTACGGAATGAGAAACGTGCGAGAGGGTGACGATACTCAGTTACGGTTGGCGCTGTGTTACGTAGCGTGGTCAGTACCTCACGTAGTGTTGCATCTTTCCTAACAATTGACACAATTTAGCCTAATTCACTGTTATCATGTTATACTAGTCTGAACTCACCATGTGAAAAGTTGCTGCTCGTCAGTTGTTGGGAGTGTGCTATCTTCGAATAGGCTCAGTCTATGGAAGCTGCCGATCTTCACAAACGTCCTAATGAGAAATGGTGCCGTCTGCAATGGCTTGAATAATATGCAAATTTATTCTATAACGAAAAACTAGCCTTTTCTCGAGAAATTGTAGGTTGACCCGCTGGCGACGCATCCACGTCCATGGATAAAGCAAAAAGGTGACAAGGCTTATGTAAACATAATTTCTTTGCAGCCTGTCCTTGTGCCAATGACCCTTTTTGTCAAAAGTTTTATTGAATGCTGTTTCGATGGGTTTGAAGACCACGCCATCTCATAATACTTCCCCGACAATTTCTTGTCATAATGAGTTCTAGTGACGCATGCAGCAACAGCGCATCAACTATTTTATTTCACTCCGAACCTTGCCTGACGCCAGACTATAGCTCTGGTCAGCTTTAACGCCACGGTCTTGGCCCTTGACTTCTTGCGAAATACTTTTATACCATTCTAATATTATACAATTCACGGATGTACTCGTGAGCATGGGCACTTTCGCATACTAGTCTACATGGTGGAAAACTACGTCTTGAAGAGGCGTTGCGTGTTGCGGACATCTTGAAGAGTCACGTGATGATATCTTCGGAAAGCTCAGAAAAAAAAAGTTGTGGCAAATCATCTCAGCTATGCGTGTCAGCGCATCTATTGGCGAGCCTTTTGCCCTTTCTACATACGGTGTATATCAACGAACCCATAAGGCTGATTCAACAGGCAAAAACGCAACGAGCTCAGCGAGCTTATATGCAACATACGAGAAAGCATCAGGCAGCTCGGACGGTTATGCAACTGTGACAGTACCGTCGGATGGCATACATATACTAGATGTAACGGGATTATCTCTTATTTTTTAGACTGATCTTATCACCTTGGCAGATTTCTACCCTACATCCAGTTGTCTCTCATACACTTGGGCCATCCACTACTTTCTCTTGTCCCGCGATTACTCGTAACACAGTACAAGGGACTGACAACATATGTGTAAACTACGCAGCCATCGAAACCTCTTCTGAAATAAACCAAGCGGAACTTGGTCGGACAATATGGATGTGGACAGAAAATTTGTCGAGCCAAGTAGAAGAGAGGGTTTCTCGGAAGAGAAAATCCGTTCTGGTATGCCTGAATGTGTTCCATGCCTAACTTCTGCCCTTACCAGAAGTTTGCAAGCGTTTAGATCTCGCATCAAATATCTGGCCTACATACCTGCCATGATTTACCAACACGAATCTTAGCCGAATCATCGACAGCCGATATCACAATTTTAGATACAGATTTAGAGGTCAAAGGAACATGGGAAATACTGAGGAATGCAGAAAAGCCGTTACGCACTTTTGTTTATTCAAGGTCGTCATGCTCCTTTTTACCACTGCAGTCGACTCCACCGAAGGCCGCAATAATTGTTATAGTCGAAGCACAGACGGACTCAACCAACATTCGAATCATTTCTGTAGACGACTCAGACAACTTCTCAGAGCTGAGTAGCTCTTCTGTACCTCTAAAAAGCAACGTAAGGGACGTCACAGTGTTCACCTGCGCACGTTGCTGATCAATACTGTAGCAAATACTGGACCTCTCGTGCGGTAGTAGCGGTTGCATAAGCTTTTTGAGTACGTCAAGGCCGCGTTCTGTGTCACTGTCGAGTAACTCATATTATTAGCTCGAGATGGAACATGGCACGCCTATTTATTAGAATCGAGCGATAATAGCTCCATTGAATTGACCCCGGTATCGGAGCCACTTCGGCTAACAGGTCTTTCCTTCGTTTCAATACCCCAGAATTCGCAAGAGGTCTCCATACTCTCACTAACCTCATTTCACGTACTCCTATCCGCCGTTACCGCTTCGCCCAATCCGGAGATCGTGCTTCTACTATGGGATCTTCAATACGGCGTCTTACTTGCTTCCCAAGCCGTGCCTATTCCCCCGTCTTTGTCCCAAGTGAAACACATTACTATTAAGCTCACTCTTGTCCCAGCATCACACTCCCAGGCCCTCCTCCTCTTATCCCCACACACCTTCAACTCGGGCCAAAATTCCCAGGCATCGTCATTGCGTTCGAGTGTCTTAGTTGTCCCTTTGACGTGCCCCTCTGTATCTACCATTGCCAACGCGATGGGTCATGCATCCAATAGCGCAAAATGGATCAATCAACCTTTGGCTGCTTCGAGTGAGCTCTATCGTCCAGCACAGACTAAGGCTCTGGCAGCTATGAGGACAGCGATGGAGAGAAATGTGCCACACGATGCCTGGTCCGCATTTTGCGCACTGGAAGCGACACCAGGCGAGATCCACCCTTTAAATGGAAATCAGCGTGTGAGTACCTCCGCAGAAATCTTCCGTTTACCATTCAAACTCGCCCATAGCCCTCATCTCGCCTGAGCTACGCTTTCATCAAGGAGGTCTTGAACATAACGCTGCAGCCGTTGAAACCTGCCAATGCGCCATACACCCCTCTTGCTGTCCGGTGGTTTCTCAACCAACGCCTAGTTAGTACCTTTATGGTAGACGGCGGTCTGCTTGCCTGTCTACGTGCTAGGAATGACTGGGTACAGTTTCCACCTATCAAGCTGGTCTTACCTATTGCTAATCAATATCCGAATAGCAATCCATCGCTTTGGCACTTACAAACGTCGTGGACCTTTCGGAAATGGAGATCATGGAATGCCTTTATGTGGTCGTTGTGGGGCATCGATTGAACCAACCTGACATACCCTCCTTGCCAATATTCCTGTCACAATGTGTCACTTACACGACCACTCCTTCCGCACTGCGAGCCGCGATACATAGACACTTCAAGGAAGCCGAAGATCTACATACAATCCTGAAGGTACTAGAAGAGTGGCTTAAGCAATGGGCACACAGTAATGATAGAATCATACCCCACAACGGTGTCTCAATCATCTCGCAAAAAAGCAATGGAGGCCTGTCTAATGTAAGCTGTAACTTGAACAACTTTCTTTTTTTCATTATATCTGAACAACGTTCCGTACGCCAGATCATTGCATTCACACAAACACTCCTCGACGCATCTTTTGTGACTATACTACAACACCCACCTTCACACGATGTTCTGCGCCGTGTCTATGACCTAGTAGAATCTGAGGTTTTGTTCATCGACGACTTGACGCACCTACGAGGACCGGTGGAGGCGTTCGTTAATACTCAATTCAAAACACTTGAAGCGAAGCGGGGTAAAGCACAAGGAGTGGCGACGGAGGACTGGCGACAAAGGCGGAAACGAGCACACGAGCAAGCAACTGCGTCGATTGGGTTGTATAGATTGGAGGAACTCGTTTTGTAGACGGTCGAGAACTAGCGCGTGATGAATGGATTGGCTTATGATGAAGAATCTGCGTCTGTGCGTGGCGAGTGATACATATGCAGAGCAGATCTAACCTGTATAGCTTGGCGTTGCTGTGCGTGATTTTCGGGATCAACGGTCGCACATGCTACGCTACATAGTGGAAAGATGATTGCGAAAAATCGTGATTTTTTTTCTGATGGACGAATGGAAAGCAATTAGCGTTATCGAAATCGATATCAAGATCAACTCATTAATTATGCCTTTCAAGTTTCAAAGCAGACATCTGCTCTCAGGAGTCAGCATGGGATGAGCAGAAACCCTAACGGAGCAACAGCCTCCCAAGGGGAAAAAAAAAAACTCTGGGTTGGTCGTGATTCAGGCTCCTAACCATCCGTCGTGTCTCGTTTAGCCAATCAAAAGGCGTGTGAACACGCATTTGTCAACGAAAAGATCTGATGATATGAATGGGCTCCATGGGCTCCAGAGGGTCAAGCAACAGTGTATAAAGCCTGGTGGTTTACGCTCATGTCAACTTGAGCCCTCTCTTGGTCCTAAACCCCGCCCTAGTACATCTACTCATCCATACCATTGTCACCCTCAGTTTGATCGCTCGACTATTCTATCATCTATCGGCTGTTATCAGAATGTCTGGGAGCTGGCTGACGGACAATAGTACTGACACTTGACGTTGGGGTGAGACCGGCTCCATACATATGTACAGAGCCCGTCTTCACCCTTTGCCTTTTCGTTATTTGTTCCACTACTCGACCCAGCGGTTCCCTATAGCCTAGAAAGCCAGGTCATGGACAGTAGCAACCATACGGTTGACGGAACCAATAACATATTCACGACTAATACAGCCCAGTCCTTTTATAACCTTTGTATGGGGAGCGCAAACCTAGAATAAAGGTTTACTTGACGAGGGTTTTATTTATTTATTCACAACAATGGCCAGATATCTTCTCAAGGTCTTACCCTTACCAGAAAAAAAATCGACCATTTTGCTAGGTAGTTGCTCGCTGTACGCACCAAGAATATATATAAAAAGATTATTCCGTGCATCAAGTGGTTGGGGTTGAGAATTCTTGCCCGTAGCCAGGGCGGGTAGGGTAGGCACCTCTGTAATGCAAGTAGACATATAAAATACATAGTTTCTTCTCGTGAGCAGGGATGAGCCTGAAAGCAGATCGAGGTGTCAAGAAAAATGGGCGTTATTTGGAGCCAGTAACAATATGATTCCAGAGATCATAGAGATCAGACTCAGAGACCAGATCAAATCAATCAAACCCATCAAAATAACCCATCAAAATTTGCGCCAGATTGAAAGGAATCTGGGTGTATGTTAAATCGTAACCATACGACCGTTCAAAGAAAACGTAACGAGGGTTGTATCATACATACAAGTCATGGATGGAAACGTCACTAAAAATACAAAACCCAGTCACCCAACTCTCTCCTTTTCATGAACGTCCTCCATATGAATTTCCTCCTCTACACGCTTCCTCTGTTCTATAACCTTATCGTCTTCGTACACTGTAGAAGTTTTGTTCGCGTGAACATTACTAGCATCTTAAAAAATGATGGGAAAACTCCACTTACAAAAGGCTAGTTCCTCCAGCGTACGGCCCTGTGTTTCTGGGAAAAGGAAATACACGAACAAAACCTCGAATAAGAGAAAAACGCAGTAGCTGATGTAGTACTTCCACCCTAGAGTCACGAAAAGAGGTGAGTACTACAGTCAAATATACATACACAAATGGAGCTATATCCAGAAACGCACCAGCGTTCTCTATACCAATCGGGTTCACAAACTGATTAAAGAACCCAGCCATGCGACTGAACCACTGGAAGACAGAGATACCCTTTGCACGAACTTGATAGGGGAATATCTCAACCAAGAATGCTGAGCAAAAGAATCATTCAATCAGCTGGATGGAGTTTAAGGCGATGTTTTTAAGGGGGCTACACGCACTGTACGTTAGCGCGTTGTAGGCCATGTTGTAACATGGGCTGTATAAGAAGATGAATCTGGTACGCCGCGGGGGGCATGAGTCAGGTAAGCGACTAGAAAGAAAGGTAGCGAGAGTACTGACGTGATGACGGTGCGGGATGAGGCTTGGTTGTGAGTTATATTGTACCGCGCGCTTGCGATTGTCCAGGCCGTGAAGACCGTTAGGAGGGAGATCGTGCAAGCCTGGCATCGCTTTGTTTGCAGAAATTTCGCTATAAAAAAACCAGAGACTTACGAGATACATAGTCCGGCGCTTGAAACGCGATACCGTGAGGGCAAGGATGGAAGCGTTGATCAGACCCCAACAAGTCAACCCCAAGTTGATGACATTTTTGGTATGGTTGTCAGTTACTCCGACGTTTTCCAAAATACGCGCTAAGAAGTACCTATGATATTTGCAATAAAAGTAAGACTCCTCCCATATCTCAAATCGCAGAAGATAAATTTGACATACGATGTAAGACCATTACCGCTCCACTGTGTTGCAAGACCCAGGAACGCGCCGATGAGCAAACGCCGACGCATCCCCGAGGTCGAGATGAGCTGTGTCCACCCAATCTTGGCTGATTCTCTTTCCAGCTCAAGAGTTTTCTCAATCTGCACATACTCAGCCTTCACAAAGTCAGAATTCTCATTACCCTCCGCGTGATACTTGACCAGAATGGCCATGGCGTCCTTCCCCCTTCCTTTCGAGATGAGCCACCGAGGCGATTCCGGCATGAGGTAGATGAACGTGACTTGTAACCCGCTTGGAACCATTTGTAGAAGCGACGGGATACGCCAACCCCAATCACTGCTCAGGTTGAATGTGCCGAGAGTTATACCGGCTGCGACAATGGAGCCTTAATTCCGAGAATCACGGTAAACGTTGGTGAGAATGGGTAAGGCAAAGCGTAGGACGCTTACCGACGAAATAGCAGGCGTTGAATAGCGAGCCAAGGATTGCTCGCTCCTTTGGGTGTGATAGTTCTGCAGTCACAGTCGGGAACCAATCAAATAAACATAGAACATGTTGCTGACCTCCTATAAGAGACGAAGCTGCAACAATAGCAAACGGAATACCAAATCCTATTATCAAGCGGGACACAACAAACATAGCGACTGGTAGCCATGCATCAGTTAAAACCTCGTTGTAGAAGTGACTGACATACAGTTTTGGGAAGCAGTCTGAATCGCAGCTCCGATTATCATGAGCACGCTCCCTAGGGTGATGGCGTGACGTCGACCAAGATGATCAGTAACCCATGGAACCACAGGCAACACGACGATCGCGCCAAGAGAATACATAGCGGAGATAAGACCAAGAAGAGTGGAACGTGGAGAATTGAAGACTAGGTTTTTGCAGTGAGTACGCGAAAGTCAGACAACGATGATATTTCTGACATGTGTCCCACGAATCGACTGCCTGAAGACCGTTTATCATGGATGAATCAAACCTTTGAACAAAAGTTGGGTTGATACCCTAGACATTAGGACGTATACCTACGCACCCACTTGTCATCTCCACGCCCAAGCATGTTGGCAACATAAGGAGGTACAACAACCGCAAATTAGGTTTCCTGTACCATGGTGTTTCGTCCTGCTCCGCCAGACGTGTCACGATAGGATCAGCAAGATCGCGTGTATTCGGTCTTGAGTGCTGTTTATCTTCCATCGCAGTTTCGTTTGGCGCCATTGCTTCAAGACCCAGGAAGGTAAACGAGTGGTAGCAATCCGCACAAGAAGAGGGATAAAGAAGCACTTGACAGACATCACGGTGTGTTTATAAGACTCCATCCGATCTATGTGTAGTAAATTGCTTGGGGTTGTTATTCTTCCAAAGATACACCGCAGGTTTGAAAGCTCGCCGACATCAAGCGATTTGTAAAATTGATCCATGGCGTTACCGATTGAGGAGAGTACATATATATAACTTGAGCGCAGACCTCGACATAAGACACGGGTGTGCGCCGAATGGTCATGCGGAAAGGTAGAGAACTCGAGAAGTATGCATTCAGACTCTTGACACTCCACCAACGAGTAACTTCTCCACCGTAGATAAGACAGGAACGAAGGGATGGAATAAACTCGGCGAAACTATTGTCGAAAAGAAGTGCTTCAGTCTCGGCAATGAATAAATATACTCCCCGCGTTGAGACATGATCAAGTGATTGTGGATTGTAATGAGTTGGAGAAACCTTCTTTGATTAGGTTCTTGACTGCTCGCGGTCCCAAAAACTCCCGCCTGCCAATAGAATAAGCAACACATCGAACCCCATGGGGTATTGGCTGAATGCGGCGTTTGCCCCCAATGTTATGCTCGGCTGGTTAATGTGAACATGAAGCCTTGAAAAGATACAGTCCAAAGCCCAACAAGGGTACTCACAACGTGTATCTACACTACTGACTTGACCAATTTCGGGGGTTGAGAATAGTGTCACAATCAAAGACTTGTATCATGGAACCCAGGGGCGGCTCCGAGAGAAAAACGGACAGGCAAGAGCTGCAATGATCAGCTGTAAGTCGGGGTATTATGTAATGCGGTAATAGGTGAAAAGGCGTGTGGACACGCATCGCCAATCATCTGATATCCTCCAGCGGAACTGATACATATATACGTTGGACGCGTAGCAGTACTCTTGGCAGGACCGCCTTCAAGGCCGAATAGATGACGGGATACGCGCTGACGCGGTGACTCCTGATAACATCTCTCATCGGTTCACCCTCGTTAATGGACGACTTGTTTTCGGTGCAATCGTTCCAAATACGAGCATCCGCGGCTGAGGTGCCACGTTGAATAGCTTCCAAGACGTCGGCTGCGCTGACTAGCACTGATTTGCTTGCTGGGTTTACAATGGGGTAGCGAGTAAAATGGGAGCGGTTCCGTTTACTGGCGCCTGACGTTGATAAGTATAGGTCATACGTATACTGAATTTGTGTTTGTAGTATTATCCCAGATCCATTTCAACCAATCGATGAACCATGAATCAAGTGTTACAACGTCGTGCATGGCAGTAAGTCTGGCACCATGGCTTTTATATATCACCAAATCGCAGGAACAGGTGCAGAAAGTTCTGGGAAAAAAAGAGGGACGGGGTTCAGGAGTTATATTGATCCGAATCTGCTTTGACCCTATTGTTAATTCAACCCTGCTATCCTGCCAGAGAGCAATGACTTGTGCGATCTATTCTGTCCCAGGCCATCGAGGGCGCTATCAGAGCGTCAGAGCAATATCAATAGAGGTTATTCAAGGAGTGTAAGCAGTTCGGGGTAAATAAGAGTCACGAGGCCTTTATTTGATAATCGGGTTTTCCGTGGTTACACTACAGCCACATCCATCTTTCCATCTACACTTTCCTTCGCGAACCTGACGCGATCTCCCCGCATCCTTGTATAGCCAAAGCTCACCCCGATGTTGATCAAAGTCAAGGCAAGTATCCCTTTCTCTATCGCTCGCGTAAACCCCCTCATATCTAACCGCTGACTTGTGCCACTCCAATAACAGACTCTGACAGGAAAAGAGGCATGCTCTAAAACTCCATCACAACCTCGGGTTCAATTGTCGTTCTTACGCTCTACTCCTCTCAGATCGAAATTGATATTGACCCAGATGACAAGGTTCGTCTGCCAACCCCCCCTCGGAACCCTAATTACAAAGAATAGAACTCCCGACCCACATGTTTTAGATTTCACGCATAAAGGAAAAGGTGGAGGAGCAGTCAGGTGTACCACCACAACAGCAACGACTAATCTTTCTTGGGAGACAAATGTGCGTCTCCCCTTTCTGATACTGGCTCGATCTCTACCGAATCTGACTAAATCCCAATGATACATCAAGGCAAGACGATAAGACCGCTAAAGACCTACTTGTCACGGCCGGTGCTGTACTCCATCTGGTTCTTGCACTACGTGGAGGCCAGTAGGGGTTATGGTAGTCTGTTTTACCAGAGGCTGGAGCGAGTGTATCATCTTAATAACAACGGAAAACCACTGAAAGCTACTATATGCGTTTTGAATTCCCGACCACATAAGAAACCCCTCAGCGCAAGGGCTCCTCACACATCTTCATGTTGCTGGCATTCATTGGCTCTATTTAGGCGAAACATCTTATCCACCCGCCATATGTATGAACCAGTGTTGGGACGTTCGAAAATTATTATTGGTATAACTTCTTTTCATGGGCTATAGGTCCATGAGTCTACGGACGGTTCAGGCCGTCTCCAACAATATCTGCTCCAGGGAGCAGCCATCGGAATGTGATACTTAATCGCACTCCCCGCTCGATCCATCTACCAGCTGTCTCATCGTCGGTAGCTTCAGGCAAGGCTACATAGTCCCGGGTATACTTTCCTATACCATGTGTCCATCTGTAACGTGCCTCCTCAGACAAAACAATTACACTTCGTTCAGGCAGATAAACATCCCAGCTATCTTTTTCAGTCCCTTCGGATGCATTCTCGAACGAAGGTTTTCCAGCCTTACCCTGAACCCTGCAGAATTGCATAACGCACCCGCTCCCGAGGCTAACGCCGATGATGCCATCTCCAAACCGCCCCAGTAGGTCAACATGCGGAGATATGCCTTCCCCTGGTTTGTACAAGTTCAGAATAGCCTGTCGTGCATGAGAGGACACGCGCGGGAAGAGAAGCTCATGTGTTTTCGGTGGAAGAAGGGGCAAAAGCATCGTATCCAGCACAGAGAGTAATTGGATTAGGGCGCTTGGTAAACCACTGGACTCTGAAGGGGTTGTTGATGGAGGAGCTGAACGCCCAAAAAGCATCACCTGATTCACGCCTGATGCTTGGAAATAGGTATCAAGACAGAAACGGGTTACGCTGTTTGCGATGTCTTCAGGAAGACAAACGCTTGGCGAGAAGAAGAGGCCTTGGATGGGTGGGCTCGTCAGGAAGGCCGCAGTAGATGAATGGTCGTTTGACGAAACTGAAGTAGAAGACTCATAGGAAGTCAAGGCATGAGGCTCATCAAACAGTGAATTGGGATCTGAGAGACCAGAGATGGGCGAAGTGACGGGGTTATCCTCATCCTCTAAGAGTTCCACTGCCACGTCCACAGGCGCCGGGTTGATGTTGGCGGTGGTCAGAGTTAGATGTGGGCGTTTACCAGAAAATAAGTGAACCAAGCTATCTGGGGTGGTTTCTGACCCACGTTTGCGCTTGGTGACTGACCCCGCCGCTGTAATGTCCAACTTGGGCGTCTGTGGCATGTGCGGACACCTTGTGCATCCTATACAACATTGACACCCAACCCCCACCACATTTGTAATGGAAAAGACTGCGCACCAGTATAAAAAATGAAGGGGGAAAGCGTATGATAATTAACGGAGTACGGCTAAGGATTCTTGCGTCTGAAAACAGGATTGCGGTACCCCGGCTTGGGCGTTGAGTCGATAAACAGGCGAAAACTTTGTTATGCATGTATTGTACCACAAACCACACAAGCTCATGATCCACGTCCTCCGGCTCCGGCTTTCTCGTAGAACCCGGCAAATGCCATTTTAAATTTAAATGACCCCTCACCAAATGCCCAAGGAAAACTTTACTTCCGCTGTTCCTCACTGATAGCTGCAGATGGGTGAAGACGATATCGAACAACAGGTGGCTGGCAATGCCCCGGACGACGTGAAAGCCTTCTTGTCCCAAACAGGCATGTTTTTCAAGCATGCTCAATTCAATGGACCCATCTTTGGCGAGGATATCATGAAACGGATGAAGGTCACAGAGGTCTCCGTGTTGAAGAAGGCGGACGAGCCAATGAAGACCGAGGGGCGCGTCGTGTGTGAGATAGTTGTGACAGAGGGTAAGTGAGCTTGGGGAAAAACTATAGCCATACAAGAAGCTAATATGGGCTTGTATGAAAAAAGACATGATTAATGGGGGTGGGAATGTCCATGGAGGCTGTTCCGCATTTCTTATAGACATGTCAGTGTTGGGTTTTCACCTATCTATAAGCTGACGCTTAGAAGGCTACAGGTGTTCCACTATGGCTCTCACGGCTCTATGGTTGGTAGAAAAGGGAAAGATGCACCGCAACGTTTCACAGTCTCTTAATATCGTATATCATTCCCCCGCAGACTTGTTAGTGGTCTTCACCCTTACTCGGTTTCTACGATGGCTAAGCACCAAGGAAACGTGAATTTAGGGGAGATAAGCTCAGAATTGTAAATACTACGCTAACCGACGGCGCCCGAGCGCAATCCGCGCGGACAGAGGTACGTCTTCGAGTTACTGTCTGTTCGTAGGGCCTTTCTTAAAAGCAAAGTAGATTTGGAATGCTACACACCACCGTCTCGTCTCCTCAGGTGTCCATATTAAAATGAGACCATCACCCCCAAAGGCAAAATTGTAATAGTTATAGGACCCATATCACTCCACGCGCTGCATGGGGACGAATTAGACGAAAAGCTCTTTAGCTTTGGGCTGTAGTTGTGCGATCTTGGATATATATAGTGCGGGTGTATATAGACGACGGCACGAGTAATGTCAATAATCATAGGCGATATCTCTCTACTGGCTTTGCACGACACCCAAGCTCCGTTATCCACTGCAGAGGCTAATATGAGGATAATTCTTGGCAAGCTGGCTCCCATTGTTCCCTATAAATCTTTTGTTATACAAATCACCATCGCTATTGGTACAGATATTCAAACAAGAATGTACATACAGTGATACATTATACACAAGTATAACAAGTTCCATCCCGAAGCTGATTAATATTTACATTATAGAAATTAGAAATAAAGTTATAAGGCGGCAGGGATCCAGCAAGGAGCAACTTTTCGTCTCCCAGTTGTCACCAAGGCTCTAAAGCAGAATCTGCTGGGCACGGGCGGGCGGGGTGCAGATGTTATGGATGGCACACAAGTCATCCCGACTGCCGAGTAGCTGTTTGCCGGCAGGCGTGGGGGGGGTGCCAGATGATTATTTACGTTGGCTCCCGAAACGACGGAGGTTTTCCATGCTTGAGCTGGGCTATCTCCTCCAATATCTCGGCCCGCTTGGTGTACAACGCAAGAGTGTGAGCTTGGGACTCTCGGAGAGTCTGCAGTGACCACATAGGCCCTGATCGAGCCTTTATTTTTTTTGGCGCGGGGAGGAGAGAGGGGGGAGGGGGGGGCCGTAAGCAAATTGACGGAAATATCAGTCAGGGCAGATCAGATGGATGGAAAAGACGTACATTCTTGGTACTATGAACTTCGAAAGGTTCTTTGCTGAGCGTGTGGCGGCTGAGATTAAACGAACGTAGCTCCAACTCTTGGTCGACGGGCGAGATGTGCTCGGAATGCCGTGCAGCGATTTCCGCAGGAGGTGACATTGGTTCAGGAAGGTTACAAATACTGTTTTGAGATACATCCAAGCTGTCCAGGTGCTGTGAGCGGATGGTAGAAGGTGTGGCGACCTCATGAATACATCGAGGGACTGATGCGGATCGCGGGGTTGATTTTGTGGGAGTGGAAGGTCCGAGGGAGTCTACGGAAGTGTCAGATTCCCTATAGCTGTCCGTAGAAAAGCTAGAGGTATTGAACGTTCTCCTGGTCGTGGTTGTTGAGACAGAAGGTGAATACACATCCTCGTGCTGTGTCCTCTGACTCGGGGGGGCATTGTCAAGCTCGACTGAATCTTGGCTCGCGATGAGACCAAGCCTAGCGCCTAGCCAGCACAGCACCTCGCTCACATACATACACTCCTCAACTCCTCCCTTAGCGAGCCTGCGAGGGTCGATGCTGCTCAATCCGACGTCCATTTTCAGGACATCAATCTGGAGTATACCAAGGAACAATTTTGTATTTTGTAGGTCGACGAGATCACTGGGTTGTGAGCTATCATATGTGTGGATACGCATGGATAGCATGGATTCAAGGATGGAGATGAGGAGAGATGGATGGAGCTCTTTCGGAGATACCAGAGATGTAGGTATTTGTAGGGCGTCAAGGAGGTCGTTTAGCTGATTTATGATGGCGCTGTGTTCTGCTGGAGGGTTTCGCGTGGACATATATACATAACAGGCTGTGGAAGTAAGAATGTAGGTAGATTTCGGACGGACTAGTGTTGTGGCGAGGGTAGCTGGCCATAGATAACATACATGTTGTTTGTCTTTGTGTGGCTGTGACTTCCATTGTTCCACCTGGGCTAACAATGTTGTCCTTACCGTTCCTGAAATTGTTTTGCTACTTCATCTCACGTCCACTTGCTTTATCAAAAAAAGGCTACATGAACTGGGCCTTCCGATTTACGGCTACAGTCACATCAGCCACGTTTACAAGTTCAAGCGATGAATAAATCTACCACAGGTAAAGCGAGTTTCGTTCCATTAAAAAGCACCCTCAGAAGCTGTTACTGTGTTACAATATTACAAATATGCTCTAATCACATTTTTAATTGCTGGGACAATGTTTCCATGCCTCATTGCTTATATATTGGTGGTCCGGGAGGCGATAAAGCCGGCAGCTTCTCCAGCGTTCTGTAAATATGATCAGCTGAATGTTCCAGACCGCCTGGAAGTATACTCACCGCTCCGTAACTCAAGTGCGCAGCTGTAATGATGAAGCCGCCATCACAGATATTATCTCCGTTGGCACAAAAGGTTTTCGAGGCGATGCCACCAGGGAAAGCCGTCCCATCCAAAGGGTCTCCGAATACAACGGCGGCGTTGACACGTTGCTGAACAGCAGGAGACAATTTACTTGCCGCCAGGTGAACTACTTTGGCCCCTTGACTAGGACAAGGTGTTGTTAAACATCGTGAGTGGTAGGAGAATAATCCTGTTATCATACCTGTATCCAGAGATAGCGATTTTAGTATCCGGACATGTGGTTGCTTTGACCGCAACGCTGTTCGCCATGGTGGTAGCGCCCTGTGCGTCACCTCCTGCGATAAAACCCGCAACGTTCGCCGCGTAATTGATTCCGATGAATTCAACCGTCTGGCCACTCAACGACCTTTGTAACGCAGACCTCAAGCGCGGTCCTACTACTGTGCCAATCGTGCCGAGCTCTCCGGTACCTCGGGCGAAGAATACGGATACGTCTGGGCAATTCTGGCGAATTTCGATGGGAGCGGCTAGCGCCGAAAAAATAGCGGACATGAACAAAAAGAAAAAGAAAAACATCGTGGAGTTTTTCAAAACTCGACGGGCTGAAGTAGTAGAACTGAAGGGCGTTGATGCGAGCATGGTGGATACAAAGTGTGTGTATAAATACCCTCGGGAATTGACAACCAAGGAGAGGGGGTATTCAAAAGCACCCGTACTTGACAGACTACTGGCCAAGACGACAAAAACAGACAAGGTGATGTTGGAATTATAGAAACGGTTGCTTAGCTGCTATGTCTGGAGGTAATTAATATAGATGAAGTAAGACTTTGCTCCCGAGCATAGCGATTATTACGGGGGTCCTTTTTGTAATGTGCTTGCTAATGTCAAGGCAACAGGAAATGCGGGTGCAAATTATTGTTCCAACCTAACGGATGAGTGCGTACGAGCATCGGCGGTTTGGTTGGCATTGATATCGTCTCAAGGTGTAATATGTTTGTCGAGCTGGAAGCAGCCGCCCGCCTCTCTTCCAAACTCATCACCTCTGGTGTATTCGATCAGCCTTATTCATAACAACATGCTGCGTGAGTGTAGATAGGTGTTAATGTTGTTTCTCTACCCTGTTAAACATGTACTCTGAAATACATCTCCCGCTCTTTGTTGCGTTCCGATTCCGCGGACATAACTGTTACTCTGTTTGTGTTCACCAGCGCCACGATCGCCTCTAGGTTCCCGCAACCCAACACCAGCAACAGCGTCCTGGCTGCTCACGTTCATCGGTCCATTTCTATCCATCACGATGCCCAATGAACGTCACCTCCCGCACTTGCAGCGGTCGAATCGACACCTGCAAACAATGACGATGGGGAGGAGAGGACGCCAACATTACCGCCGTCGTTACGCTACCACTTGATAGATGTAACACGGGATCAACAGGAGCAAGGGCAAGAAAACCGACCACAAAAGGGGGGGGCTAACTCGCCAGAGTGGCAATGGTGTTGGCACTACGCTCGTCGCTGCTGGAAGAAAAGGTTGAAGGTCGTGACCGGCGGATATCCACCACTGTTTTTGAGGGGAATAGCAGCGTCTGCGAGTAGGGAAATCGGCAATTTGAACAGTTGGAAATAATCCCAATAAAGACGAAGCGGGTGTACGGCACCTCTCGAATAAACGCAATTCGAGTTTTCCATCGATTTGAGGACTTTCTTCATGTTTTTCATGATTCATGCCTATCAGAGGCTACTTGTGGATCTCCCTTACCCAATCCGTGTGGCATCACTTGGTATGCCACCACAGTGAATTGCCATTGATCAGAGTTATCCAAGCAGGCCCGAGCTAAGGCCAGCCGTTTGGGTGAGGGTACCCGGCGCATTTCGCTTAACCACAACTAAATTTCTAATGGACAAGGAAGGATGAAATGTGCAGTGATTTCACACGCGCCGATATGATGCCCAACTAGATAAAAATGTCACTCGAATTTGAGAAACAAGAAAAACGGTATGGAGCAATTGTCCCTCTCATCCTAAGGAGAGAGCGAACACAAGAATTCCATTTTCTTGGACACAAGTAGCGGTGACGAAGTGAAACGCACCATAGTTCAAATAGTCTCGTTAATAACGAGACCACGAAGACTTACGTTCCTCAAAATCACTCACCATATATGGCTGTCTGACAAAGCGCCGAGGTGGACGAAACAACATAACGACAAGAATCCAAGGTGAGCCTTCTCCTGCCTGTTCTTACTTGCTACTACTTACAATGCACTCACCGCCTTTATTTTGTTATTTGTCGCGGGCGACCTCCGAGTCCACCACGCGTAGAATCTCAATGCGTAATAATTACTTATACTATACATCTTGGGAGTTGCTAGAAAGACTTACAGCATATTAGCTATATCATAAGTACCGTTTCCAACAGCTAGAACGCTCAACGTTTATTTCCGCATACCGTCTTTCTCCGTAAGCTCCACTGTTTGTAACCAACGTGGACCACCCTCATCCGTATTCGCCTAGCGTTTCGTCTTCTGAAATTAAACCTCATAGAGGAATCCGCGTTGTACATGTTGACAGCCTATACTGCGACTCGTATAACATGTTGCTGTGGTGAATATGATGCTGTTTGCGCCGTGATCGATATCCCAAGCTTCCGGATAATCCGGGCCGCCCACCTTTCCGTTCCATGTTACGTTTAGCAAGAACAGGTATACACTACAAACACACGTTTCGCTCCACCGTCGCCCATCATCTACCTCAAAAACATCTCTCAAGTACTCAAGCTGAGCCAGAGGTTGACTTTGGAGACTACAGCATCATCCTTCCTGACGAACCGTTCGTGTTTGGTGTATCTCACATCATCCCACGAGGCGTACCAAAAGAAATTGCACGTCCTTATTATGCCAAACCAGAGTATAATAGCGAAGGGCATGATGAACATGCTGCATACAGTCATAAAAGCGAGCGAATCGCACTAGGAAGCAAAGCGGAGTCACGGCTACGAGAAGCAGCCAGTCTAGCTAGGAAGGTCAGGGAGTATGCTAGTCGGCTTGTCCAGGTACGTATAAATACCGTGCGTTGACGGTCGAGTGTGCTAATTAACCCGAGAGACCGGTGTGACAACGAATAGCATAGACGTGTCAATACATGACTACATCATCAGCCACTCTGCATATCCTTCCCCTCTCCATTATCTGGGTTTTCCGAGGTCAATATGTACAAGGCAAGATTAGGCGCTTAATTTTTGACAGTTGCTGTGAGTTTACGATTCTACTCTAGTGTAAATAACATCATCGCCCACGGCATTCCAGACGAGTGCGTTAAATGCTCCTCCTATCTTTCGGTTGGTGTACTCACCTTGAAAAGTCGACCTCTAGAAGACGGTGATATTATAAACATCGATCTAACTATCTATCTCAATGGCTACCACGGCGATACGTCTCAGATGTTCCTCGTTGGTAATGTGGTGAGCCTCATATCGCGTTCCTTCTTTCTAATCTGACGTTTTGCAGGATGAGCAAGGACGGGATCTAGTAAAAATTACCAATGAAGCCCTACAAGCAGGTATTCATGCTTGCGGCCCTGGACGCCCTTTCAAAGGCATCGGCAATGCCATTCACGAACTGACTCGCCATTCCCGATATTCTGTGTCATCACAATTCACCGGACATGGAATTGGTACCGTTTTTCATCGACAGCCATGGATACTTCACCACCGTACGACGAACGTTTTCCATCGAGTTTTGTTCGCTTGATGAAATGGTTGATTTAGTGAACGATGAGCCTGGGGTTATGCTACCAGGCGACTGTTTTACTATCGAGGTGAGAAACGCGCTACGTGACTATGTATGATCGATAGTCTTCTGATTGTGATGCTCGGGCAGCCATGTATTGTTCAAGGAGCGGACCCTCGAGGTTGGATATTCCCGGATGGTTGGACTACATCGACGGAGGTTGGCATTCTTTTCCCCATTCTATAGATGGCCCATTGTTAATCTAGCTTCATAATTTAGAACTGTGCACGTAGTGCACAGGCAGAACATATGGTACTTATTACCGAAAGTGGCGCTGAAGTGCTTACATAGGTAGGTATTGCGAGATGCTGTTGCAGTAATATTAGTTATACAATGCGGGACTACAATACATGACCATAATGACATATATCCCCAAAGTACTCTGGGGAGAGCTTCGTTTTGCAACTAACCAGGCCTGAGACAGTGACATCGTATTCAGCGAGGTACGAGGCCAAAACTTTGTCGCGAGAGTTATTTGACGCCCTTGAAGCAGGAAGATTGTTCTAGTTCCAATGATTGAGGTAACTAGTAAAAGATTGAACCTTGCTCCTGCAGCCTGGGTAAAATTTGTGCTCAAAAACAGCGGTACCACGAAGATCAGGTACGTCCATCTGAAGCAAACGAAGCGCAGTGACTACCAAGAGCAGGACGACTTATCACATGATATTCCCCTCAGTTCCAACGCTAGCGCTCAATAATCCTAGTCAGTACTGACACGACGATCGATCGGTCCTACTGGGAGGGGTTGCGCCCAACCGCGTCGTGCATCTGTTCCTGCACCATGTCTATGCTCCTTTTCAATAAGAACATTGCATCTCTCATAGTAACTAATGATTGTGCTTCCTCATCTTTCTCAGCAGCGTGCAGAGTAGATGCCTTGTTTGTTGGCACATATGGCGCCCACAAACTACCTGCACCCGCGCCAGGTGTGGTTGTTATAGCAGATGTGCTGGCTCCAGCACCAAGGTTTGGAGAATTTATCACGGCAGGAGTACCAGTTGTAGTAGTAATATTAGTAGCGGTGGCGGAAGTGGAGGTGGTGGTGGTGGTAGCAGTAGTGGCAGCAGTTTTTACCTAAGGGGCGCTGGTAGCTGTTGCTGATACATTCATCCATGCATACTTCCCTCTCAATCCTGCCGCCTGCGGCGCGACAGCATTTGACATCTTCTTCCTCACATCCTCAGACATGTTGCGCGCAGTTACCCCAGGTCCCTCCTTCTTGCATTCCTTCTTTGCTCCCCCGTCCATGTCATCGAATCCGTCCGCAGATAGCGAATTCGCTGCACCGTTCGCTTGTGTAGCAAGAGCCGCAGTGTGGGCAGCGGCTATGTCCTGCCGTTCCTTTCGCTCTCTTCGGCTCCGTGTTTCTTCCTCCCGCTCCATCTTCTCTAGCGCTGCTAACTGCATCACAGTACGCAGTGATGTTATCAAGCAGTTGGCAGCGCGTCTTGCAATACGCCCTTCTTGAAACAGCGACTTCTGTGCTTGGTAACAGAAAAAGAGCAATATCACCCTATAATCCAAAAGCAGGAAAATGCTATATTGTTGAGAGTAGTCAGAATACATTGAGAAAACACAACAGGTGATGTTGCGTGGCAATTTTGTCTTCGATGTGCTCATTACTCTTGACCTTGGTGGCTTGGGGTACGTCTAACGATTGTCGTGGATGTCAAGCGCAACGTGAACGTTACCAGAAACCCATAAATACATCAAAAAACATCAAAAAATCAGGAATATATTGCTTTAGAGGTTGTCCTCGGGTTTAGAGCCAAATCGACTCCTCAACTTGGATCTCAGGTCAGGTACCCTGTTGTAGGGTATAGTAAAGTCATCCGCAGATCCTTTCTCAGGCCATATAAGTTGATCCATCTCGACCAGACGGTATTCAAAGCCGTAAGGTTTCTCTTGTATGGTTTTAACCTGTTCAATGGCGGCGGAGGACAAGTAGGGGCCAGGACGACATGTTGGAAGATAATATTTGGTATTGATGTAGTCTGAGTCCTCGTGAAGACCCAAAACTGCGGCCAGATATTTGCCGTCCCCCTTTAATGATTTGCGCTCGAGAAACGCCCACTCAGGATCCGCTGACTACAAAGACACGATCAGGACCGGTTTTAGACTACATCGTCAGACAAACAACTCACGTGTGTCGTCTTAATTCGAGCGGGGAACCATGGTAGTCCGAGTTTGTTCCGTACGACGCCGCGGGACGCAAAGCCTTCCAAGTGCGGGGGCAGAAGCGCAACTAACCCGAGCTCGTGCATTAAAATGTGGGTATGCTTGGCATTGAACGTAAAAATACGCCGCATTCGAGGGTTAGAGGACTCCACAGTATCCGAAAGGTATACATAATGCCGTTGGAATCTATATGGCCCATCTATCAAAATTCCCGCAGCCTCTTTCAAGCTAGTTGGCAAGTATCTGCCGACACGAACGGTCTTCGGTTGTTCGACGTTGAGTTGTTCGGCGTCGAGTTGTTCGGGATCGGAGTGTTCGGCGCTCTTTTGTTTTCTGGCGAGTTCTTCTTCGGCGTCGATAATCGCTTTTTTCCTTATCATTGCAACGGAAACCAGGTCTGGACATCCATCATCGCGCAAGAACATTATAAATCCAGCATTATTGGGCTGGAATGCATTTAAAATACGAGCCAAATCAGTGTGCGTGTTATTTACTCACATAGAGGCCAACAAGGTCGCTGTGCAGCTCCCTGTACTCTCCAAACTCAAAGCTAGGAGTATTTAGACTGGTTTCAGGAGCGCTCTGCTTCCTCTTGCCCCTCGCTTCGAGAGGATCGAGATCTCGAACTTTCAAAGCAGTCTCGCCAGCGAGTTGCAACTGATCGTGTGGCCTGAGCGAAGGCATGACAGCTCCCAGAGCTGTCGAGAGTAAGAGGAACAGAAGAAGAGTTAAATGGTGCTGATGCATGGTGGAAGTAAAAAACACAGAATGCGAACGAGATGCACATCCGTTTATAACGCAAACCATCACCGTTGATGACCGAGTATAGATATGGTAATGTTTTTGAAGTGATGGAGAATTTAACTTTCCATGTGGTGGCGCTTGGTGGGTTGTGCTGTCACTGGTCAGTGACTGTAAATCAGGGAGGCAGACACCCCGAAGCAGTCAACCACCGTTTTGCTGTCTTGGCAGTCACAATCGCCAATCTCTGATGCCAAGTATTGGAATTTCACCTTCATCAATCAACCCGCATGTTCCTCAGCTGTAGACCAGAAGATGGTTCGCTAACTTCGCTTGTGTGATGTGGGTTTTGCTTGCTGTTTGGTACTTGAATGAGTTATGTACTGGACAAAGCATCAGGGCTAGCCTTCAAGCTGAACGTTCTCCTGAGCCATCTAACGTCGTGTTTGGGTTTTTCACCTTGAATTCGTGGTCCCTTCCCGGCACTTCATAATGTGCGTGGTTTGATATTGCAATTTGAGCTGGGTATTTCTAAGCGGCCAATAGACTTGGAAGTAGAGCACGTGATAAGGAGTGAGTCTGGAAAGCCGTCCTTTGCCGCGATCTTTAACATGAGCTAATTTCGACGTTTCTCATCACTTCCAGCTGGGTGGCTGTGGATTGTCATTCTGATTACTGATGGCAACTGGGGCAGATAACACAAGAATAATTCAACTGCCATATGTCCGACCATCGGGGGAAATCTAAGTAGCGCCACAAATGTTTGAGCCTTGTAGGTATGCCTCTTGAAGCAAAAAGTAATATTCGTAGGCACAGATAGAAATCCTTTGGCCCATTCAAGGCACTAGCTAGTAGCACAATAAGCGTGACAGCTCACTCTGTCCGATGTGATCGACTAAGTCAACCTCCCAGAGCGTCCAATATCGTTGTATATTTGTACAGCTGAATCGACCTAATATTGCGGTTATCGCACAACTCGTATAACACGGTAGGATACACCTTTGGGGGTGTCATCTTGCTGCGTGAAATATATAGTGCCCTCTTATCGGGTAATAAATTTCGGTCCTTACAACTAGGATATGACTATTGTAACAGTAGATAGATTTTTGTCAACCGATGGTAAGTGGTCCGTTTTAAGCTATCGCTATACAGTCAAAGTACGAGCCCAAGACCATTGTCAAAAGCTGGGGAGTAGACCAGTAGTGTGGATTCCTTCCCCCCTCTGATGTAAAAGCATCAGCCTTGACGGGACCTCCAAATACATACATATAGTGATGAGAGGGACCATTGACGAAGATTTGTCAAGTCATACCAGGCCGTCAATTCCTCCTGAATAAAATCTAGATAGTTGACCAATTTCCTCAGGAGTGGCGACAGTTTCTGGATTTTCTAGCTTCCTCAAAAAGTACTGACAGCGGACCACATCACCTCTGTTTGGCAACGGCGGGAGGACTTGTAAGGCTTCTTGAAAAGCAGCTATTGCATCTCCTCTCTTTCCTAGCTTTGCCCACGCACGTCCCATTTCTTCAAGCGAAAAACCAATATTCACAGGCGCACTAGAAACCTTGGACCGCTCTAGGCATCGAACCAGCACAGCGAGCGCGGCAGCGTATTTACCCCTCGCGTTGAGAATACGCCCAAGCATTATAGACGCATCGAGATCGCCTTCGGAAGGTCCTATGTCGTTGTATATTTGCACGGCAGAGTTTACCCAAGACTCCGCTTGCTCGTAATCCTTCAACCAGAAATAAGCGGTCGCGGTATTGCTTGAGCACTGTGCCACTCGCAGGGTATCGTTAAGTTCTACGAACGTATATCTCGCGCGGCCGAGAAGCTCCAGAGCCTCATTGTGAAACGAAAACTGACAATTTGTGACTCCGGCATAGTACCAACAAAGGGCGATGCCATGTGTGTCACCGATGGACTCGAATTCGGAGTGTGCCTGGGTAATGAGCGACATCTGGATTTGGTAGGAGGCTGTGTAGTCAAAGTGGTAGCTAATCACGCACTCGAGAAGGCAGTTGGCGGCTTGTTTAGTGTCGTGGACGACCTTGGATAGGAATAAATCGCGTGCCTGTGAGAAGTGTGTTCGACAGTCTTCATAACTATTCAAATTATGGCAGATAGTGCCATAGCGATGAAGAACAGCTGCATGGAGAGCCTCGTTCTCTTTCATCTGAAGAACAAGATGTAAAGCATGATCAACGACAGTGGTACGTGGTCGAGTCAGAACCTGGTGCTTCGCCAACAAAAGAAGTGCAGCAACAGTTGGTGGTGTGGGAGTCGTTGTGCGCAAAAGAATTGCTTCTAGGTTACCTTCTTCTGCGTTTAGTGCTGAAATATGGCTTTTGTGCGATGCGGCACCGGGCGGTGAGTTATGTTGCGTCAAAAAGTCGCACGCGGAAGCAAGCATCGAGACACGTACTTCTTCTGGAAAGCGAGAATAATGGAGGACGTAGCTTTGGATGACAGGTAGGACGAAAAAGGTCGATTCCCGTCTTTCCAATAGAGACGTCTCTCGAAGAACTTCGAGGGCACCCGCGGCATTAGGCAAGCTACGTGCCCACCATGTCATTATCACATCATAGGTGGTGCCAACGGGCAACATTGCAAGCGCCGCAAGTAATTTGAAAGCTTCCGGATGTCTTTTCATAGGAGCACTGTCCACGGAGAGGCTGATACAAACGTCCATACTATGCTCAGCGTCCGAACCTTGGCCCAACATCGTGGTACCCGTCTTTCTGTACTGCTCCGTAAGCGTGGCTGCGGAAAGTCCGGTGAGGCTCGCATACGTAGCAATTAGTGTGATAGCAAGAGGCATATGTCCTACGAGTTGTAAAAGTTCTGTCAGTCCAGAGTCCGTGTTCCCCTCTGGATGAATTTTGGTATATATCTGACAAGAAGCCTTGGCATCAACAGCCTTGAGGTCCAGTGAATGCCATAGTATTCCCTTGCAGGGGGGAGTAGAGGATCGCATCGTAACGAAAAGGGTGACGTGTGGTATTTGGTCTATGTCACGAAGTATCTGCTCCGTTTCCGCCCGGCCCCCATCTACGTTCCACGGCGTCTCAAAGTTATCGAGTAGCAGGATGAGCGGGTCTGACAGCTTGAGTGTAGATAGAATGTTTTCGCGGGCGTTGCCTGTTGACTGCGTGATACCCAAAGATAAAGAGAGGGTGTCGAAAAGGAGAGGAACAGATGTTGCTTTTACGCAAGGCACCCAGACCTGATTGCCACCAGGATAAAGTCTCTTAATATCTGAATGTGCCATGACAGCAAGAGCAGTCGATGTTTTCCCCATTCCTCCGGGACCTAAAATACAAAGATGATGTCTTTCGTGGGTGCCCGGGGCATTGGTTAAGAAGGAAACAAGACTGGTGACAGATGTATCACGGCCGTAGAAGAACCTTGTATTTGCGGGTATGACAGCGCGTGCGCTACTAGTCGATTTTGTTGAAGAGCCCATCACCGACACCGAGCTGTTCTTCAGTATTGTTTTCACGTCTTCCATTGTAATTTTCACGTCGTCCACCACATCCTTGATATGATCAAGAGCCTTTTTTTGCGTTTCGTAGAAGCTGACAACCTGTTCCTCCAGGCGGCCTAGAAGATCGGCATAGTTTATTTGACGTGAAATCTACGAGATATTCAGAGTGGGTCCATTTGGGCCTAACCAGTCTTCGATGAACCTTACATTAAACCTTTCCAGTGAGGTATCCAAACGAACCATACACCTTTCTACCTTGCTTTCATTGAAAGTCTTGAAGAAGAGTAGAAGCCATGAGTGTTGGGAGGTGATCTCGCTGAGCGTCCTTTCGATGTATAGCAAATCGCTTGGAAAGAGCATCAACTTCCATCTGCACAGCAAAGAAGGGAGCACCTACCTCTGGAGACTATCGATGTCTTCTTTCAGTTTCTGCTGGATCTGGGTCACATTCTTCCCTTTTGTTTCGTTGACTAATACTGTTACAAGGGTTTTGATGCGAAGCTTCAACTCCTCTGCCCGTTCTAACGTCTCATAACTTTCCTTTAAAACAATAGAACAGTTTGTACGGTGGGTGTCAGGGGGATACAATAAACTGACCTCGCAAGCCCTGATAAGGTTCATCGCAATCTTTACGGCTGCGCCAACGCCGGGTACAGGTATTTGTTGGGCGACGGCTTCGAGAACCTTAAGAAATTCCTTGGTTGTTTCGCCAGCATAGTCGCTAGCCGTCGGCTTCCGAAGGTTCTGGTTAGCCTGCGATCCTTTTAATTCCTTGCTAGAGGGCTGGATAACACATTTGGTTATCGATTCAAGGCTAAACAAGCTGTGACCTTACCGTGGTCAGCTTTTCGCTGAAATGTGCAGAGGTAGACGAAGGTGAACATGGGAGGCAAAATTTCGACATCCGTTCAGTTTTTGAACGATATGTGGATTCATTGTCCAGAAGTCTTTGATCACCCACTTTTATGTAACACTGCCTCGTGGTCACACTGTGTTCGCTTGAGACCCTGGGAGTGCATAAAAGTACATTCCCCATCCAGACAGGCTCCAAGAGTAATGCATGTGCGTCACCAAAGCAAGCGGCCAGATTGTGTGGAGTAGGTAATTGGAAGACAAGAATTATCAATTACATAACTAGTACGTAGCATCTAGCATTCAAAAAACGCTAAAGAATATAAAATTCTAATGTAGCGGAATATCGACACTGGTACCACATTCATCTTCGCCTTTGTCCAATAACGATATACTCATCGTTCCTTTTCGGTGGGACAAAGCAGCAGGTGCTTCAATGCTTGAAGCTGTAGCCATTGCAGGCTCAAGTGCTTCCGTTTCTTCAGACAGGGGCACTCCTTTCTCAAAGGACGTGCCACATATGCTGACTGTTCGAAAACTGAAACCAGCGGATTTACTTCGTATAAATCAGATTTAGATGGGAAAAACCTGTCTGCCGCGCAACTGGCAACATTGCTTGGGCTGGAGGTAGCTTTCAGTTAATCTGTCGAGTAGTCGGAATCAGCTGTACAGCAATGGATGGACTGGAGGGAACTCGAGGTCGCGATTCATCGACATGGTACATCCACGTGCTTTAACGAAAAATTGTCCGTTATTATTCCACATTGGCTATTGACGTCCTCTGCCGTATCGAGTGGTGTAGAAAAAAAGAGCTGGAGTGTTCAGGATCTTCAGTTTGTTTGGCGCAATGATGAGATGTGACCTGTGCAAGCTGGTGCCAGCATGGAAGCACGGTTGGACCCAGATTTCGGCTGGTTGGGAGCCGGGCAAGTAGGAAGGCGGAAAGATAGGTTTTGGTGACACGGTTGACGCCAAAACACGACTGGTGGTGTAAAAAGCTGCTTGCACTCTGATGACGATCGATATCGGTGTGCAGAACGTGTTATAAGCTCTCAAATCCTCTAAACTCCTAGGAAGACGGTGAGTGAGGTAGCAGAGTTCTGATGCTTACCATTTTCAGCATGTTGTAGCCCAGTTTAGTTGGTTGCGACATCCGTGATTCGAAGACTGGAGTAACAGCCATATCATTGAGGGTTAATAAGGCTGAATATGACAAGCATATTGAACATCCGAATTCGTATTCATCTTCTCTGGTAGAACATGCTATCAGTGATCATAGCGCTTTACCTGGACTAGTACCAAGGCACCTCTGATTTAATTCAAGGGCACAAAGCGGGAAACGTCCGGCCCTAAATGAAATACATACAAACAACTAATGCGTGCATCAACGCGTCGATAGACTTGAGCCAATTTAAACTTGACACGCTATTTACGCGACAGATGCCCCGCATAGCTTCGTCGTCTAGTGCTGGTCCTCGAGTCAGGGTGAAACCGGAGCCATTACCGAAGCAAGTGAAGACGGAAAAGGCCAAGGGCAAACAAAAGGCGCGTGCTATCGTGGATGAGGACGAGGGATACAATAGCCCTGAAGCTCAAGTAAATGGCAACATCAATGAAGGAGCCGATGAGGAAAATTACGAGAAAGAGGGTGAGGATGAGGATGAGAATGAGAATGTGGGCACTTTGTCGCGTACAAAACGTTTTCGTATCAATGAGGATGGAGATGCACGTTTGAGTGGAAGAGGACAGGTTACAGAGCGTACTAAAACGCTTCCCCGTGATGGAGACGGGTAAGCAGATTCTTAGTGCTCTAGTTTGAAAATAATATCTCTGATTCTAGATACATTCCTGGTTCTATTGTCCGAATACAACTCGAAAACTTTGTGACTTATGACTTTGTCGAATTCTCTGTTGGACCCTATCTCAACATGATCCTTGGGCCTAATGGAACCGGAAAGAGCAGCATCGCGTGCGCTATTTGTCTAGGTCTCAACTTCCCACCTAGTGTTAGAAACCTTTCCTTGTTTGAAGTCTCGGTGCACTGATATTCATGTATATGTACCAGAACCTTGGTCGAGCTTCTGAACTAAACTCATTCGTTAAGAATAATACACAATCTGGGCACATTGAAATTGAACTCAAGGGGCGCAAAGGACGAGGCAATCTTATCATTCGAAGGATGCTGTCGGCTACTTCTAAAGGATCTACGTTTACACTCAACGGGCGATCAAGCACAGCAAAGGAGATCACCGCAAAAGTGGCAGAGCTGAACGTCCAGATTAGTAATCTCTGGTAGATTCAACGAGTAGAGGGTGCTACAAGATCTTGACCATTTTTTCTGCCAGCTCTTTCCTCCCTCAGGACAAGGTTTCGGAGTTCGCTCAGATGAGCCCTCAACAACTCTTGAAGGAAACACAACGTGCGGCTGGAGATGAACGTTTGACGACTTGGCACGAAACGCTGATCAATGCTGGCAAAGACCTCAAGAGTCTGAACCAGGCGAGTCCTTGTCTCAATATTTCGATTCTTATGACGTCATCTTTAACTGCTCATCAGTCTATTAAGGAAGAGAGTGAACAACTTCGTCAGATGGAACAGCGTAATGAAAACATCGAGCGCGATGTCCAGCGCTACAAGGACCGCAAGAATATGGAGGCCATGGTATATCCGTCATCAAGGCCTTCATTTCATCACATGTTCAATTCCCTCTAGATTGCGCTGCTCGAAGTCCTTATTCAGGTTGAACGTTACCGGGAGCTGCGCCTCAGGTTCATGGAAACTAAACAGAGGCAACGAAAGTCGCACGAGAAAGTGAAGCGATTGAAGGCCAGGAATGAGCCTGCACATGAACTCTTAAAGTATGATACTTTGTCTCACGACTCACATTTGTTTTATGAACCGCGCTCTTTAGGAAGTTGGATCTTGAACATAAGGAACATGACAAAAATCGGGAAGTCATCAAGAAAACGACGGTAGCTAAGTTCGCCAAAATGAAGACGAAATGGTCCGCAAGCGAGAAACTTGTTCGTGGTGTGTTTAACTATGATATAATTATGTATTCACAGCCTGGAAATCTCTACAGGAGCAAGAAGCCGAAGAAATAACTGTTAAGCTAGATCAACTAAAAAAGGAGGAGAAAGATCGTCAAAGGAGAATCAAGACTCTAGAAGTTGAAATAGACAAGACAAAAGAGGAACAGATCAAACTATCGGAAGTAAAACTGGAGAAAATAGAAGACATAACTGCCGACGGCGTATGCTTTATTCTTAATCCGTCTTCATGTGATTCACCAGCAGTTGTAGCGACAAATCAAACGTGAACGTCAAGATGTTGTAGCACGCAAGGAAAGTGTTGACGACAAGCTCACAACTAATATCGACAACAGAGCCAGGATAAATGCTCAGCTCGAGGCAGCTCATGCTGAGTATGTCTGCAAATTTCAAGCTGTTCTCATGCTAAACGTGACATGACTAGTTTGGGAAAACTGGACGATCTAGATACTCGTAAATTGCAAAACTTGCGCAGATGGGACCCTGACTGTCACGATGCGGTGATATGGCTGCGAAACAACAAGGGTCTATTCAGGATGGAAGTTTTCGAACCGCCGGTCTTATCTGTGAACATTTCCGACAAGCGATTCGTGAACGCATTAGAGGGTTGCTTTAACAGTATCAATCTCAGGGTGGGTCATTATTTGTAGGAAGCCGTTGATATCCATTTTAAGCTATGCCTATCTAGACCTTTGTCTGCCAATGTCAAGAGGACTCAGACACCATCAATAAACATATCAATGATAACGGAGCCCTCGGTAGGAAAGTTCGTGTGGCAACTTGGTTTAGGCCCCGCCAGTCACTTATGCCTCCGCCAATGTCGAGAGAAGAGGTGCGCAAAGTTTAATGTGTCGAGTTGGAACTTTACATAATTATTATATCTCTAGATGGCCACACTTGGATTCGATGGTTATGCTATTGATTATATTGAATGCCCGCAAGGCATGCGCTGGTGGATGGAGCGAGAATTAAATTTCCATCGAACGGTCAGTATCTGACATAGAGTACAAATTGCCACATCATCCGATTTCGTATTATAGGCCATCGCGTTGAATAGCAATATCGATGTAAACAGAGCCATGGAACTCGTCGCTCGACCTGAGACCGGTGGTGGGGCGAACTTCGTCAATGGCGCGACCATGAACAACGTCACTCGATCGAACTACGGCAGAAGAGCCATTGGTAATACCACGCGCGATATTGGGCCTGCTCGAAACCTAGTCAATATTACCAGTCAGTTGTCTACCAGGATGGCGTGACTATCAGTGCCCCAACTAATCAAATTGCAGTTGATCCCGACGTCAAGCGGAAGATTGACGAAACTATATCACAGTGTACATGGGAGATCGAGTCTATTGATAAAGAGCGGGAAAAGTTGGATAAAGAGCTTTTGACGATCTTGGGCGAGGATAAGGTGTTTTTGGCGCGCATGGTATGGAATGCAGTTTTGACTTGTTCATCTACCAACCGCAATTGTCGTAGGACGAGGTCAAGCAGCGTCATGCGGCTGTTCAGAAGGTAGTTGACGCGAGCGTCAAGATAAAACAGAAATTGAGTATGGCTGCGCATAAATTTACCCATTCGCACTGGTACTAACTATCCGTAGGTCGCAACGAGAACGCACTGGCTAGTTTACGAAGACAGCCCCCCGTTGATGTCGAACGTGTACGCCTCAGGAAAGAACTGTCGAGCATGACCAAGAAACGAATTCAAATTACCAAAGAGTATATTGTAACTATCCAGTCACAATCTGTACATAGTATAACACTGATTTTGTGATATCTCAGGCTCTCGCGCGCTCTATAATCACCGAGCAAACTGAAGCAACACAGATTGGAATCAAATACCTACAGGTTGGCGCTAACAAAACAGCACTTCAGGAACTATGCAACAGGAAAGATGAGAAGTACCAGACGGCGTTGGCCGAGTTCAATCAGGGTCCGCTTTATCTTCCTCCTCAACTTCTCGGAAGCTGATGTCACCGCCCAGTCGACCAAGAGTTCCAGACTATCAAGGCCGCGTCCAAAACAGCATTGGAGGATAGCCGTGAAATGATGAACGCGATTGAGCCGGAGCTTTGTGAGCGTTACAAAGCTATTGAGGCCACACGCACGCGGTACGAGAAGGAGCTCGCCGCAGCAGAGGCCAACGGCACCACGCCACCGACAGCGGAGGGAGTGGATTTACGCACGCTCGCTGAGCTACAAGCGGACCTGGAGACGCAGCGTGCGAATTTGGAATTGAATCTGAACACAAATCCGGGAGTCGTGGAACAATACGAGAAGCGTAAGCGAGATGTGAGCCGTTTCCCACCTAGATTGCGTGGATCTCGCTTTACTCATTGGGGATGTGCGACATCTTCATTCTATCCGTAGATCGAACAATTGGGCAAGGCAATCGAGGAAAAGCAAAAGAAGGCCGAGAAGATCGAAAAGAATATCAAGAATGCAAGGGTACGTTGCAATGAAAATATTCGGTCGTGTGCCTATGCGTAACATAACATCATCCCCAGGATAACTGGCAGCCGGCGCTTGAGAAACTTGTTGCTAGTATTGGGGAGAAATTCTCTGCTGCGTTTGATCGTACGCCCGCTCAACCGCTGTTTTTCTCACTGGCTACCCGAATCTGATGCTTACTTTTACATACAGGAATTGGCTGTGCAGGCGAGATTCGTATTAGCGAACACGAAGACTATGAAAAATGGGCCATTGATATTCTCGTCAAATTCCGCGATACAGAGAAACTGCAGCTCCTAACTGGGCAGCGCCAATCCGGTGGTGTATGTCATCTCCGCATGTTCGGGAAACTTCTTAACCTGACTCCCTAATCTGATCTTGGAATTTCCCTTGGCTCCTTGATCATTGCTTCAGGAACGCTCATTAACCACGATTCTGTACCTGTTGAGTTTGACGGAAGAAGCAAGAGCGCCGTTCTCGCTCGTTGACGAGATTAATCAGGTACGTGAGAACTCACGGCATTGCATGTAATTTCCTCCGTGCGCCAAGGAGGGAAGCCGCCTTTCACTCCCATTCATTGTATGCTAACGCACGTGGGCCACGTTGTGCCTTTCTTCCCTTCCCAGGGCATGGACGCACGGGCAGAACGCTCAGTGCACAACTCGATAGTTGATGTCACATGCAAAGCGGACAGCGCGCAATATTTCCTCATCACACCAAAGCTACTTCCTGACCTTATGTACCACGAACGCATGAAAATACTGTGCGTGAATAACGGAGAATGGCTTCCCGAGGAGCGAGATTTGGGGAATATGATGAGTATGATTGATGGTTTTGTCGCGACGCGTAGACAAGGAGGGCGGCACCACGGAGCTGTGTAATATAAGGAGAGTGGCTTGATCTGTTGTTGTTTGTACTATCTTAGGTTCTTCTAGTTAAATACCATATTTTCTTTCTGTAATAAACTACTTGCTGGAGACGCTCATTAGTACCTTACAACAAAAACGAATTATACCACAAGATCATAGAACTTTTGTCAGGGCAGGTCTGCGCACAGCGGCAGCAGAGATACATTTCTCAATGATATTTTGTTCACTTGATGCGTCGATGCCTAGCTGTGAGACGGAGATGAGAGTACCAGAGGCGCTATCGACGACGACGGATAGTGTAGTATCGAGGAGCGGCTCTTCGAAGGCTGTGGGATCTGCCAGGAGGCTAGTTCTATGCGATGAGTGTAAGGGAAACTAAAGGCAGTAGACTCGTGACGGACGTACGACTCGAACACGCCAAATGACATGGCTACTGGTATTCGTGTTATCTGTAGCGGTAGTTTGAGTTTCCTCGAGCATGTCGTATAGCCTGCATCTTCATCAAATGTTGCTTTCGGTAGTTGTGCTATATAAGCGTGGGGAGGGTTCACTCCGAAATGTGTGGTTAAGGATATGAATCAAAAGACTCAACTGTTCTTGAGCGCAGCGACAATCGCGAGCAGGGTGGCATCAAACACGTTCCCATCGTAGTTGATGCATGTTGAGTCGATGTAGAGCACCCATACAGCTTTTCCTGGATGGATGCAAAGCGACGAAGGGGCGATCATCCCAGATCTGTTGAAGGCATCGTTGATTAAAAGCTATCTTTTACGAAGTAATGGGACAGAGGAGGAGACAACAGACGCGACGAGTACTTGGTTCAATCTCTCGGAAAGCACCTGCGCCTCCTCTGACGGTGGACCTGGTTTGAATTTTGGGGAACACATCGCTGGTAAATCCAAGTTCGGGACTGTTTTTGTATCAATCAATGTTTCGAAGTCAGGATAACGCTAACGATGGGAAGAGAGGTACGGACCTATGAAGCCTTCGTCTGCATGATCGAGTTCGGGTTCCGCGATTTCAGCCTTGACACCGCATACAACCGTCGTATTGCCTAGTCGTACCAATGCCGAGCCATCTGCAGTTGATATAGAGCCTAAAGATAAAAGAAGCAATCAATCCAACGGCTGTCAAAGCCAAAAAAAAACAACAGAAATGGGCGCACCGAGGTTTATAGATACATCCCGCCAGGTATCTGATGTCCGTCCATCAGGACGTACTTTCTCGTTTAGAAAACGTTCTAGATAGATTCGTGGGTGAAGTCGCTGGAATGTGGAGGCTTTGAGGGCTTCTTGCTCAGCTGGAGAAAGCGACAAGGTGGCGGTGGTGGTGGTCGCACTCATAGCACCGCACGGGAGGAATTGATGATAGATCAAAATATGATGGAATCGCTTATTATCCTCATTAGACCCTTCGTACCCGTCGTGAAACTATAGATACATTTTAAAAAGTCCCCCTTTTCTCCTAGACTCCCTTTAGCTTGTAATTACACCCTTCAACACAGCGAGCTCTGCATTGATTATACTACTCGTCGCTGCCCCAATCGACACATTGTTTGCCAACACCACGAATTTGACGTCCAGGACCTGACATTGCCTTATACGCCCAACGCTCACACCAGCACCATCTTGGTAGTACCTGTCCAAGCGAGGTTGAGGTCGATCAGGCTCTTCATGTACGCTTATCACATGTCTTGGAGCCGATGGACATCCGAGCGTTTGTGCCTCGCATGTAAAGCTCGCGAGTGCTTCCCTAACCTGCTGTGGACTCGGTGGAGGACGTCGTGAGAAGCGTATAGAGATGCAGGCTGTATGGCCATCTATTACTGGAACCCGATTGCACGATGCAGAGACGCGAAGTGGGGTTTGAGAATGCATGTCAAAGGATGGGGCACCCTCGTCACTTGTGGTAATTCCGCCGAGTATCTTGAGCATCTCCCACTCCATCTTTTCTTCTTCGCCACTGATGAAAGGCACAACGTTATCCATGATATCGAGAGAGGGTACACCAGGGTAGCCAGCGCCGGAGATAGCTTGCATCGTAGTGACAAGAAGTGACTCGATCGGCCCAAACTCCTCTTCAAGCGCAAAGAGTGGAATGACACAGCCCGTGGTAGCGCAGTTGGCGTTAGTTACAATAAATCCTTTTTTCAGTGGTGGCTCGTGCGCAGACTGCTGATGCGGCAAGATGGTGAGATGTGATGGATTAACGTATGGGACGATCAGTGGAACGAGAGGATCCCTGCGATAGTTCTTGGCGTTCGAGAAGATGGCTAGATCTGCTGCTCTGAATGCTGCCTCTATATACGCAATCAGTTGAGCTGTCATGTAGGAACAGACAATGTATACACCACGAACCAATCTCCCCAGCAACATCCGCATCCAAACCAGAGAAAACCACGGCGCAATCAGTGAAAAACTCGGGCTTGCATTCCTTGACGACCATTTCCTTGACTAGGCTCGGTAGCCTCGACGTTTGTTTCCAATTAACGGCTGCTGCATAAGTCTTTCCTACAGATCGAGGCGATGCACCGACAGCATGAAGTACAAACCACGGATGATCTACGAGGAGGGTGATGAAGCGCTGACCGACGGTGCCAGTAGCGCCAAGAACACCGACATTGATTAGGCCACCTTCTTGCATATTATGTCGCGGATATTTGGCAAGAAGTGGGCTGCTGGAGAACTCTGCCATCGGGCTATCAATCAAGGGATGCTGCGAACGCAGTTGGCTGGATCCCATCGTGGTTGGAGGCAAGGAAGTTCGATGCACATGATCAGATTACAGTCATTACACACAATCTGAGTGCTGAACGTCAAAAACGTCCACGGCCAATTTTACTTGAGAGGGCATTCATAAATATAATGACTGCAATTGGCACAACGCGACTCCAGTGCAGCAGGTGTATTTAACAAGTTCCCGCGAATGAATCATCGACATCTCCCCGAAGAAATTATACAATTGGCCATTCTAGATTGGCCCCTTAAAAAACACACGGACCACTGATATCTCGTGTGTGCAACCATACATATGTATCGTACAGGGAAGAATCTCCGAGTCGCTCGTGTGCTGTATTAGTATTTGTAATATTGCTATCGTCCCCGAGTCGGTTCTGTTCTTGTTACGATGATTACAGGGCCTGCACCCATCAGAAGGGTTGCGTTTTCTCGTGATCAACGGCCTTGATCAACCCGTACATATGGAAGCCGAATGACAAGCCACGGCGAGAAATATCAGCGAACTTTCCTGTTGAGATATATCAGAAACAGAAAAAATCTTGGCCCGAGTCCGATTAGGATGATCACAGGCTGATGACTATTTCTAGAGCACCCCTATGTAGCCCAGCCGGCCTTGTAATTACAGGCCTAAGCCTAAAGGCCAGAAGCGTATGTAGTAGGCTATAGCCGTTATACTTACGCTAAAGCAGCGCTTAGCGTCTAGCCTTTAGTCAAAGTAATAGATTAAGTCCTTCCACGTGACCACCACCCTTTGTCACTGGACACGTCGCCCAGCTCAGCCCCAACATCAACAACGATGTCAACAACGGCAGAGGCAGCGGCCCAACTCATCTATCCCGCTAATGTTCAGGCCAACTCTTGCCTCACAACAGTAAAATTCCTTTCCGCTTGCTTTGCTGGTGCTGCTGCAGGCGTTCTAGGCCTTGAGAATTGGGCTGGCTTCGGCCTCTTCTTCGCCTCCACGCTCTTCACAACTCTCTGCATCCACACGCTCAACTGCCGCGGTAAACCCGCTAAATATGCCCAAGGTGGCTTGGGTGAATTAGCCAACCCTGGTACAGACAATGTCTTTACTTTTGTGCTAGTCTGGACACTCTTTTATGGTACGTCCACGATGTAACATCAGTTTTTTATATATATCGAACCTACATCTATCATGATCTTACCGGGCTTACGACATACTTGGGTTGTCACAACAGGTACCGTGCATGGTACGATCTTTGCTTCCCTTCGCTTCCTCCTGTCCAATTAATCTTCTCCGGCACTTTACTAGTTTACGACTGATCTGCGTTGGGTTACAAATTTCTCTCAGAATCCTGAATTCGCACCTGATTGTGGGGCTTCTCCCCTTAGCTTGGCAGCCTCCCATGACTCACCCTCGTTTTTTTAAAACAGATAAGGATATCAGTGCGTATCGGCACGCACCATTTCAGAATGGTTTACTAGGGCATCTATTTTGTTGACAGTTCTTCTCATCTTTGCAATATGATAAGTCTAATCTGGAGCTAAAAACCCCAACTAGCAAGGATCAACAAGAAATCGATGATACGTACGTAGCCTCTGGTTTACCCAAGTACCCATCTGCTTCCCCCTGCTTCCTCCCTTTGTGTCGGGTCATCCGTGGAGCCAAACTCCTCACGACAAATGGTTCTCTGCCTATCCGGGGTTCCACTCTCGTCAGGGACATCCTGATGAGAAAGTGAAATCTGGATAGCAGATCTGACACGTGGGTCAGCCACGCGATACCCATGTTGTGGTACACAACACGTGGCATATTGGTGGCTGTGCCCTCTCGTTCCGGCGTTCCTTGTTCAGCCCAGAAAAAGAGAGCAGCCGACACGTAGAGATGACCGCCTGACCCATTGACCTTTCTTCCCCCTTCAACTTTTTGAGCCACCGGGGATCATGTCCACGTATGTTTTGCTGCAGTTTGGCGATGATCCTTTCAACAATACCTTTGAGGACTTGGAAGGCCGTCATGCGTTCACTGTGTACGTCTATGGGGCCCATTGTTTATTAGCTTTTAAACACGTCAGTCTAACTCCCCCCCTTTTTTTCCCTGTCATTTAGAGGGCTGGTACGTTATCCTGTTTGAATGTCAAAATGGACGTCTTCTTACACCGCCTTCCAACAAGGCTGGGTTTAACCCCAACGCAGTCATCAAGCTCACCCGCGAAGCTGAGTGGTCGCAGCAGCATCCAAGTATCATGGGCCCCGGAAAGTCATACTTCTACTTTGGCCCCGAGTACGCACCAGGATACCTAATATACGGCAACAACCGTAACACGATAGCTATGCATCATTTCCTAAGGCAACGAAGAGAAGGCAGCCCGTGCGTTTGTTTTAATCTCTCCTTTGTGCCACAATAGGCGTCTGACTCACGTTCGACAACCTTTCTATCTTTCACCACAAAAGTTCGCGTTACTTTACGTCGCAGAGTGGCAAAGATTATAAGTGGAGAATCCTCCCGATGCGAATGGAGGTACGTACATGTCCATCTATGTTTTATTCTGTGGGGAGCCATCAGCTAAGTTATGCTTGGTTCTATATCTCATGGCGGCCGTTCTTCAGCTCTTCGATGGTCGTACAAGTTTGGCGGTATGGGAGCTCAGTCACCCTGAAGACGAGTTCCACGCTCGACTAACCATCAAGCCCCCCGGCCTCCCTATTGTCACTGAGATTGTTACAACCCTGGCATTGAATAGAATGTCTCAGAAGCTGCAATGGTAACAATTCGCAGTGCCAGCTACATCATTGATACCCATTTTCCTTTCGCGCCTCCTATTGGCCCCCCCTCCCCTCTCAGCCTTCTTCTTTGTTCATGATAATTATACGATCAGCATGACTCTTTACATCATACCATCAACGGTTCCATCATACATGTATACACCTATTTCTCAGCCGCCCCTTACCTACGAATTACGAATCAATCGCGGTTTTTCACAGAAGTTTCTTCTGCCTCCGTATATTCGGAACATCACAACTCCGTCCCCCATGTGTAGATGAGCATTTTATTACATTGCAATCGGTTCTATTTTTCCAGATCTATCTATTCGTCTTGTTTTCGTTCCCACACCGAAAAAGAAAAAACCCTACATATGATGCCACGCACACTCGTCAAACCTTATCTTCTGTGAAGCTAAACCTAACGTACCAGGGTGTAACGCCGAGGCATCTCCCCTCTCCCCCGCATCCCCGGATAGAAATTTAATCAATTTCGTCTCTACGCGAGAGCTCATCCTGCACTTCAATTATCTCCCTCCACTCTGGTTCATCCTCAAAATTATCCTTCGTGCGACCAACAAAAGTCCGGACAATACTCCGTGCTTGTAACCTCCACTTGGACCCTTCTACGCGTGGCCCAAAGTTTTGCAAAATCTCCACAATGTCCTTTACCTCCCCGACCGCTTCACGCCACCGCGTAATGTCCGATTCGCTCTTCTCCATTGTTCCAGCCGAGCTGCACCGGTAACTATCTAAATAAGCTTTCAATGCCTCCTCCCATCGCCCTTCCCACGTCAACAATCGTCCATATGCGCGAAACACTCGTGGGGAGGATACTTTTGGAAGGAGGGTATTTTCAAAGAGCCTAGTCACGCTCTTCAGCAACCCATGGCCTTCGTTTGGGCTAACGCCACTACTGTTGCTATTGGATTGTGCGGCCGCTTCCTCTGGATCTGATGGGGCACGCGTTACCGCTGTAACAAGTCGCTCGAGAACATCCAAGTCGACGGAATCAGCACCCGTTTTGGCACTAGTCTCTTCAACGACGCGACCGAGCGCACGGCACGATTCGGCTAGTTCACCGACATCCATCGCTACGATCATATAGTTATACCACATGCGCCAATTATCATAACTAAACTTGAGACCCTGTTTAAGCGCACGGAAGGCTAGCGTTTTGTTCTGGAAGGAGATTTTTTTAGGGTCGTCTAAAGCTCCAGTCTACGGATAGATGGGCCGAAGATGTTAGCGGAGCACGTGGTATTCGGGGTTCAAGGGCGGCTAGGGGAGGGGAGGGGAAGGGAGTGGCTTTGGATTTCAAAGTGCTTACCTCGTTGCTATCTTCCCCATCGTTATCTGTCAAGTTCCCAATCCGGAGGTACATACTCGCGAGATTATTCCAACTTTCGCTGTCGTCCTCGTCAATGGAAACACAACGGCTGAATGCGTTTTTCGCCTCGCGCCAGTCCTCCAAGCGCATACATGCACAGCCAAGAATAAACCAGGACTTTGAGAGTAAAGGGTTGATAGCAACGGCACGTTTCAAGCAGGTGATGGCCTCCCTGTAATTGCCTCGTGAAAAATAATAACCCCCGAGTGATTTCATCGCCCTCCCTGAGGTCCCTTTTGAGATTTTCCAAGCCCGCTCGTAGTGTTCAACCGCGTTGACAGGTTCGAGGTCACCAAGCAGGCACCATAGCTTGGCCTCACGCGCGTCGTCATGTATTTTTCTTCGATCAATTGAAGTTATCTTCCCCCGTGACAAAACCTCCTCTGCCTCTGCTTTCCGCCCTTCCAGAAGATCCCGAACAATCGAAACGGCTTTCTCAGACCGCTCAAGCGCCACCCAGCATTTGGCTACCTCTTCCCACATTTCCAAACGCTCAAATATTTCTAGCGCTGATCTGACGACACCCAAGCTTAGGAAACGTGATCCCAATTCCCGCTCCAGCTCCCATTTACTGGGCAAGGGTATAGAGTGGAAGTACAACAGCCTTTCTTGGAGAGTCGAGTCCGCGGTCGGCATTTGGTCAATCAAGGCCTGTAATTGTAGCGTGGATCTTTCCACTGTGCGCGTGCGAGCCGATTCGAGACGTGAGCGGAGCAAGAGGGCCATTGTGTGGACTGACCAATTTCTAGGATGAGAAATCACACGCGCGACGTACGGATGCATCTGTTCATTTGTAAGGCCGTGTGATGGTGAGGTATTTTTTACGTTCAAGCACATAGCTAGAAAGATACATTGGTCGAGTGGATGGAGCGGTGGCTGTGATGACGGGTCTATGTGTTTTAAGCGTGAACCAGCTGCGGAATGACTGGAGGATGTAAACTCTGTTTGTTCTAATAAAGTATCGTCGTTGAGAGCCAGTGTTTCTGGAACACTGGTCTGTGCTGCGGTCGGCTCAGTCAATGAGTGGATGGGACTGCCGTTCACAGTATTAGATAAACTGCCACTAGGAACGGCGCCGTCGTCCTTGAGGCGGCTTTCCGCCAGCAACACGAGTTGGCTGAGATCGAATTGTTGGAACTTTGTTCTTTTCCCAAGCGCGCCTGTCAACTCGTACTCCAATTCCGTAGCCTTCGCAGCCTGAACAAAGAGTTCCGCGGCCGATTTGTCATGGGCAAGCTGATGGTCCAATAACCCCTGTTCTAAGATTAACCGTCCAATGAGATCAGGCTGGGATAAACATCCAGCTACGAGGGGTACCAGGGACGAAAGTAGTGTTGTAGGCTGGGGTACGGGCTCGTCGAGTAATTGCTGGTGAAGGAACGCAGCGCGTAACCGCCACCACGGTACCGAATGACAGTGATCATAGGGAAGGGCCAATAAAATTTGAGCAAGCCTAAAAAAGGCTGCGACTTTCGTAAGATGATAAGCGGGCTCGCCGCTCTGCGCCAATTCGGCTATGGCTTTCTTGTTCACAAGGTCTTCGGCCGGTGTATTATCCCCGTCACGGAGCGAAATTACATCCTGTGGATGTATGTCAAGATCGGGCCCTGTCCAGTTGGATTGGATGAATGCATGTAAACAAGCAACGGCAAGAATCAATCGCGTTGTTTCGGCTTCGCCCTGGTTTGTATGAGATGGCAAAGACAGGTCAAAGACCCGATCGAAAGGTAGATCAAGGCTCGTTGATTGAACGCAGAATAATTCTTGGGCATAGTGGGAAGTTAGAGCGTCACGAAATCTGCCCTCGACGACGGATTTGGCAAGGTCTGCTATAGGCCCTGTGCCCTCGGCCTCCGCTGTCCATACGCCCCTAAGTAAGGCCTTTTCAAGGGATGAAATTTCCTTGCTCATGAACGCAGTATCTACCTTAGTTATCAGCAGGAGATATCATTTTTTAGTCACGCTTGTCACGTGTTTTCGCCACATGCGAATTTAACGCATTTATCGACTCACACGAGGTCCAATTGAAGGCGTTATATATTAAATTAATAACGTCTTCATTGAGTTTGCCAGGGCATTTTTATTTATGTTTAATCGTTTGCTTGTTAGTTACCAGGGATGCCGAATCTAATCAGCCCTGTCAGTTGACAAGGGCTCCAAAATGGAACAAAAGAGTTCATTCTGCAAAGTTCATGTCCTGGAATGAACTAGAACTTGATCGGTATCTTTCCCTACTCATACTGGTTGGTACTCAACTCGACCGAAATTTACCATAATCATGCGGGCGAGATTGCAACCACAGTTGTATAGCGAATAAGCTCAAATAGGCCGGCCTAGAATGTAGAATGAAGGGACAGACTGACTGTCCGTCTTTCTCAAGATGAAACTTGGTGTCAATGTCATTGATTATGACATGAAAATAAAAACGATGATGGGTATGCTACTCATGAGCCAAAACTCACCTTGATTATATGCGGTTTGGTAATTATTTTTCAGTTGAGCAGCATAGCATACACGGCCATTGTTGAGCTATAAGGGACGTGGTGATTATGATTGAATTTCTGGCCGGCGGCAACTGTCTACCCACGTGTGCGACAAGGTACTGAGGATAACCACACGAACAAACAACAACCTCCAAGTCATGTCAGGAGCTCGCCGTAGCACGGTCTACGACTTATCCAGCTTGCGCCTTCGCCCAGATGGTACTCGTATCCAGCGTTCTGCGTCCGCAAATCACAGTCTTCGATACGCAGCAGTGGCGGTCCAGGACTCAAGGGGCAATTGGTTTGCGCAGGATGCCAGTGGATCGCGGACGGTTGCAAAATACAGACGTGTAAGGCAGGATGTCGATGGGGAACCTGTGGAGCCTCAAGAAGAGCCCGTTCCTACTCTTGCTGCCAAAGGCAAAGGAAAAACAAAGACGGGGACAAGATATGATCCTCGACCTCTAAAGCGCCGGAAATTCATGAACGACTTTGATTTTATCGTCCCAGAGGCGTCAACCTCGGCACAGTCTCTCCCTTCTTCCGTCAGTAGACATCAACGTCACACCTCGCTCGCGTCTGAAAATTTTATATGCATGTTTGTCAGGATCTTCTCAAAGCGATACATTATTTTGCTAGCCAATACTATCACGAACGAGGGCAACTCTTGAATGTCACAAAAGAGTATAGGCATATGAGGAAAGTGAATAAGCTGTTAAGACTTGAACAACAAAAAAGGGCAAAGACCGCTCATGAAGGCTCAGAAGATGAAGTTGATGCCGAGCCAACGAAGCCGGTACGGAGGGGTGGCCGAATAAAGGGAAAAGGCAAGGCAACATATCCGACAGACATGTATAGAATATTGGATGGCTCTGCATTGCTAGCTATAGGTATGTACTTTGTTTCATCATCACTTCCTATGACAACTAAACGGTCCGTTATTCAGGTATGCTGCTGGAAGAGTATGTTGCTAAGACTCTTGAGGTTCGAATACCTGATGGTTGGGAAGAAATGATGCAACAAGCTGGTGCTAGAGATGAGGACATAGATATAGGCAGCGACGGTGGCGAAGACTCTATCCAAGGGATGGATGCATATGTGGGTAAGAGGGCTTTATTGTATGATAGCAAAGGCAGCTCATAGCTGGACCAGGGAACCATGAGGAAGTTCAGTCTAGCTCACCAGTCGATGATAGCTCTGATGATGATGGTGCCGAAGTCGAATCTGACAGGGAAGAGCAAGAAGCGAGTGACAACAGACTGTATGAGGTGGAAGAGATTGGTGGGCAGAATCAATAGTTGGATATTATATTCAGATCAATAACAGTATATATGTTTAATACGTGACCCTTGGGCGAGTTAAGACTGTTTGGAGGCTTCCGTCCTCCAGTTTTGTTGAAGAGTCATGGTTGTGGTAGGTTTGGTAGGGTCGTAGTCGGGTGGAAGTGTACCGTCGTCCCAGCTTTTGAGAACGTTTGCACCTTGCACACCCATATGGTATTGGGGAAATATGCGAAGCCTTTCCAGTCGTCGGTCTCGGAGCTTGTTTTTGGGTAACATACCAGCAACGGCATGTCTAATAATCTGAAAGACGGGCTCAATTTGGTGGAAACGAGTCAGTGACACCCACCAACCTCATCTGGCTTCTTTTTCATCATGTCCTTGTAGGGAGTCTCCTTCAATCCACCCGGATACATGGTGTGTTTCCGATACAACAGCTGTTGGCTCTTTCTTCCGGTTACTTGGACTTTTCGTGAGTTTGTGACGATGACATAGTCGCCGCAGTCGACTGTTTGGAACGTTGAAGATGCAAGAGCTAGATGTTAGTTAAGGATGCATGGGAATTGGTAGGGAGCGTACCACTAGGATCATAGATAGGTTTGTGCTTTCCCATTAGCACGAGTGCAATTCGTTCTGCGAGTTTTCCGAGAACACGGTCTGATGCATCGACGTGATGCCAGACGCGAGCGTAAGCGAGGGCTGTCTATTCATGTACATCATTCACATAACAAATGAAATAAATGTGGTGAGAGAAACCGACGTACATTGCCCACAGCTTGAGACATGGCTGCTACTTGTCAGATACGAGTAACGTGATACACAAACCTCTTACACAAATATTCCCACGCCTTTAATTAATGGCGCTATCGACTAATTACACTACATCGCTGCCCAAAACCTATGTGTGCTCTAGGCTATGTTCCAAAATCTTATGACCATCGACTCAAGCGATGCGTGTTTTGATACTGTTTCCCATCATCCTGAAGCCTGTCATCATTCGGGGCTACGTTCTCTCGGAGCTTGGGAAACTGCCCACAAAAATAATCCTTCAGTGGCACACGTTGTCACACATGTTGTCCCCCTTTCGATAACTCAACTGGTCCACATACGCCACCAACCCTTCTGCTTCATCTTTCATGGCGATTACATGATGAACGATTTCCTAGGTCTCCGCAAGGCTCGGAGCCGAACAAATTTGAATATGTTTAAAGCATCGAAACAGGTAGTCTTACCGTAAATGTTTGTCTTCTTTTGTATGTCTACTCCTCTGAGTAATACTGTCCCTGCGGGTCCCTTTCTCGGTCGCTTGGTCCTTGACGAAAAAAAAAAAGATTCTCATTCCATTGCACACACTGGGTTGGTGATGTCCTTGTGGCCAGCCCTGTCTTTTTTTTTTTCTTCCGTAATTCTGGCTCCCGGAAATTGACCTGGCAGGTCGCTGGCATAACCTTGAATCGATTATGTCCGATGGGCGTACGCTTGGCTCATGACCCTACCGGTTTTCTACTGATTACTTCGAATTCCATGGAGCTGCTGCGCACGTTCGTAGCGCCGTTGTAATTCATGATCGTCTTGTGTTTCTCTCCAAAAGTATATAGAAATCATATGGTCTTTCTTGTCCACGACTTATAACTTGTAATAGATTATCAAGATGTACATTTCCCTCTGCACAACCATACACATGAAACGACCTCCCTTCATGTCGCGGTAAACGGCTGTCATGGGAAAAAGAAAAGAAAATCTAAGGATGCCGCGGACCCCGTTATCATTCTCATGCATGTTGAACGGGTGCAATAATCTGTAAGCGCAATCCCCAGCGAATCGTGATCATGAGCTTGGCCTGAATCGAATTGGACCATCCACACACGTGAAGAGTACACAAAGCAATGCGTGATTTTATTGATACAACGATGCTTCATTAATCAAACTACGTACATGGATTCGTAATCAACTAACAAATACCCCCCTCCATCCATCAATTTAACGTAGTTCTATTGGCGGTATCCAATCTGGTATATTGTCCCATTCCAACTTTTGGTTCTGGAAGGCCTCAAGCGCTGATTCCGGAATGCGTTTGATGTAGTCAGGTGGTAGGATTTGGTCGTAAGGCGTCAGCCCTGGCTTATAAAGGGACTTGACTTGTGAGAAGTCTGGTGGGCCTTTGGTGGTGCTGGTGGTGGCGTTCAAAGGTGGTGGCTGAGCCGCCACGTTGAAGCCCATCGAAACTGTTGGCGACGCCATCGGAAACGCTGATAGTGGTGCTTGAGACAAAGCCGATTGCATTGGCGAAGCAGTAGGGAAAGCAGAGGGACTACTGGTAGGAGCAAAGGGTGAGGGGGTTGTATTATTGAGTGGATTTCCAAGCGGGGTTGCTTGAGAATTAAATGCAGAAACCGTTGAACTGGAATTAACTCCGAACGGGGAATGGCCAAAGACTGAAGTAGTTGGCTGCTGAGTTAGCGCTCCGAAAGCCGAAGGGGCGCCAAATGCTGGTGTTGTGGAAGGTGCGGAAGCACCAAACGCTGATGTTGACTGGTTAGCTGCTGTCGCTCCAATCGAAGGCTGCCCAAAGACAGATCCCCCAGAAACAGGCTGTGTTGTTGGTGCTGCTGTCGTCGTGGTCGTTGTTGGCGCCCCCGATCCAAAGGCAGCGGGCTGACCGGAAAATGCAGAGAATGCATTAGACGACGATGATGAATTCAACAATCCAAAGGCGCCGCTAGCGGGTTTGATGAACGAGGATGGCTGTGGTGGCTGTCCAAAAGCTGAGGTAGATGGCTGCTGCTGGCCGAAAGCTGATGGTGTGTTTTGCGTATGCAAGGCTTGAGTTTGTCCAAACTGACCAAAGGCTGATGTAGGTTGCCCAAATGCAGAAGCTGGTGTTGCTACCTGGCTAAACGCCGATTGACCAAACGCGGGCTGTGAAAAGGCGGGTTTCCCAAATGCAGACGCGGTATTCCCAAAAGCCGATGTTGTCGTTTGGTTTCCGAAGGCCGACGTAGAGGTCGCGGTACCGAAAGTAGATTTACCAAAGGTAGAGGTGGAAGTGGGATTCCCAAAGGCTGAAGCTGAAGTCGAGGTGGGAGTACCAAAGGCTGAAATCATGCCTGATGGGTTGCTAGCTGCACCACTGTTTAGTGGGCTCTGCATCACAGCCCGCTCAAACACCTGAGACAAATTATTACGAGCATTCTATGATTTCAAGTCAGGATCAGAAGTTCCAGAGTTAAGTCAGTGGGCAATCATTACAACATAATTCTGTTCAGCGACGGCAATAGTCTCCTGTTCGTAATTCATCTGTGTAGTGTCAGCAATATAATTGAAAAAAATATTATACATATAACCCACATATTCGACCATTTTCTGTGATTGGTTGGCCGTGACGGCGCGGACTCGCAGTTCCTCTTGAGACTCGTCCAGTCCAGATATCAGATTGGGTTCGTACTTTGCAGGACCGTAGCAGGACAGTGGCCATAGTGGTTTGTCCTTGTGCGGTGTAAGGTCCTGTCCCATACTCTCCATCCTAGGATTTGAAAGCACTTTGAGAAACCATGTGGAAGTTGCTTAGATGTACAGGTACTGACGCAAAAGGTAGCTTTGAATCCGTTGCATCTCGATTCGAGTTCGTCCACGAGTTATCTGAGTAGATGATATAAATTCTGGAATATAGCAGCTAAACTTTGTTGGTACGCACTTCCGAAGCCTCCTTGTCGTTGCTCACCCTGAGGATGTTCATTTCTACAGTTGGTGCCAAACTTACATGTTCCTCGAAGAAAATATGAGCACACAACCTATCGACATCTTGATATTTAGTTTATTCACGATGAAGATGTGCAGCGAAAAAAGTACGGTACCATTGAGAGAATACCTAAAGAACATTAGCAATGGGCAAGCGCCTGGTGGACGGTAAGGCACGTGCTCTTTAATCAACTCCCCTTTCATCCCATCCCAACTCGCTCGACGCTCGACACGTCCCCCTACATCAAGTACCTTTGACCTCATTTCAAGGCAAAGAATATAAATCAGCAGCGCTTTATCTTCGCTGGTTTTCTTGGATCTCAGGCCTGCTGGATTTGAACAAGATGAAAACGGAAAACGAGACCGCGACACCAACATCAACGCCAGCGACGACATATGCAGCAACTCAATGGGCCTCATCTCGTATGTTCTAACGTATAAAAGTATAAAGAATGAGGCTGAAAGTCTGCGATACAAGAAATACCGATTGATCCTGCGCTCCAGCAGCAACAGCCTCAGCATGCCACGTAAAGACAGTCACTTTCGAGGCTATGAGTGTTTGTTAAAATTATCCATACAGGACGACACCATACCAGCATTACCAAGCTTATACTTCTCACTATCCGCAGGCTACATATGGGCACTACGGGTACTCCACGGCTGTCACCCCCTCAGCAGCTGTGGCACAAACACCAGTACCGGCCCCAACACGCCCGGCAGCCGCCACTGCAGCAACTACTAGTGGTGGTGGTGTGGACACATCCGATATTGCTAATCTCAATGACGCCCTAGGAAGTGCTGGTGTTGATCTTCGCGTACAACTTCCCATCACCTTGTGCCATGTAGGGCGCTTACCAAACGTTTGCAGGCAGAGGAAGAGACCCTGCAAAAGTCTCATGAACAACAACCCTCGTATCGTTCCTTTGAGGATCGTACACGAAAGCAACCACCCAAGCCATCGTTTGACACCCGCTTTCTGGGCACAACGATGCGTACAATCGGCACTCAACATAAAATTACAAAGGTTCCAGACGACTCAACAAACTATCTCGCTTTGGCACTACGGGCGCGTCTTCAAGATCTCATAACAGCTATGATCAAAGCTTCCCACCACCGCAACGACACACAGTTCGACAGACCAGCATCGTTGTACGAAAATGGGACTCCTATGTGGAGTATCACAGTACGCAGTGATGTTGCCAAGCAGTTGGCAGCGCTAGAGAAGATAGAGCGGGAGGAAGAAACACGGATCCGAAGAGAGCGAAAGGAACGGCAGGACATGGCCGCTGCCCACGCTGCGGCTCTTGCTGCACAAGCGAACGGTGCAGCGAATTCGCTATCTGCGGACGGTTTCGATGACATGGACGGGGGAGCAAAGAAGAAACGCAAGAAGGAGGGACCTGGGGTAACTGCGCGCAACATGTCAGAGGATGTGAGGAAGAAGATGTCAAATGCTGTCGCGACGCAGGCGGCAGGATTGGGAGGGAAGTATGCATGGATGAATGCATCAGCAGCAGCTACTAGCACCCCTAAGGTAAAAACTGCTGCCACTGCTGCTACCACCACCACCACCTCCGCTTCCGCCACTACCTCCGCCACTGCCACCGCTACTAATATCACTACTACAACTGGCACTCCTGCCGTGACAAATTCTCCAAACCTTGGTGCTGGAGCCAGCACATCTGCTACAACAACCACACCTGGCGCGGGTGCAGGTAGTTCGTGGGCGCGACCATATGTGCCTACAAAGAAGGCATCTACTCCGCATGCTGCTGCGGAAGATGAGGAAGCACGAACATTAGTTACCATGAGAGATGCAATGTTCGTTATTGAAAAGGAGCGCGGACATGGTGCAGGAAGAGGTGCTGCACGCGGCTGGGTGTAACTTCTCCCAGTAGGCAGTTGATTTATTCTTGTGTTATCAGCCCCTGCTTGTACTTCAATAACCAAAACCATTCGCGCCAAGGCAAGCTGGGAGTGGCGAGAAACGTCGAAATTAGCTCACATTGAATGTGAAAGATCGCGGCAAGGACGGCTTTCCAGACTCACCCCTTATCATGTGTTCTACCTACTTCCAAGTCTGCTTATACCCAGCTCAAATTGCAATATCAAACCGCACACATTATAAAGTGCCGGGAAGGGATTCTGACTACGATTTCACGGTGAACAACCCAAACGTAACGTTAGATGGTTCACAAGAACACTCAACTTGAAGGCTAGCCGCAAGTACCAAGTACCAAACACCAGTTCTGGTCTAACCACAAGCGCAGCTGAGGAACATGCGGGTTGATTGATGAAGGTGAAATGCCAATACTTGGCATCAGAGATTGGTGATTGTGACTGCTTCGGGGTGTCTGGCTCCCAGATTTACAGTCACTGAGCAGTGACAGCACAACCCACCAAGCGCCACCACATGGAAAGGTAAATTCTCCATCACTTCAAAAACGACGACGGCAAGTTCTATACTCGGTCATCAACGGTGATGGTTTGCGTTATAAACGGATGTGCGATTGGTCGGTCTCGCTCGCATTCTGTTTTTTTTTTTACTTTCACCATGCTTCAGCACCATTTAGCTCTTCTTCTGTTCCTCTTACCCTCGACAGCTCTGGGAGCTGTCATGCCTTTGCTCAGACCACACGATCAGTTGCAGCTCGCTGGCGAGACTGCTTTGAAAGTTCGAGATCTCAATCCCCTCGAAGCGAGGGACAAGAAGAAGAGGAAGCTCGATTCCCTCGAAGCGAGGCACAAGAAGAAGAGGAGGCAGCGGAGGTCCCGCCGGAGCGCTGTTGCACCCGGTCTTCCCCCGTCAGAAGCCGATCCAAATCCTCCCAGGTTTGACTTTGGAGATTACAGGGAGCTGCGCAGTGAGGTTGTTGACCTCTATGTGAGTGAATAACACGCATGCTAATTTGGCTCGCATATTAAATACATTCCAGCCCCCTAATAGTGGATTTATTATAATCTCACCGGGCGATCCTGACGAACGTCACGAACCTAACGAAACTAATAACGAACATAACGAACCTCATTGCCTAGAATTGGTTTCCGTCGCAATGATAATGAAAAAAGCAATTATCGACGCCGAACAACTCATCACCCAACAATACAACTCCGAATACCTCACTCCCGAACGACTTGTTGCCGCCGAACAACTCATGGCCGAACAACTCAACGCCAAACAACTCAAGACCGTTCCTGTCAGCAGATACCTGCCAGTTGGCTTGCAAGAGGGCACGGGAATTTTGATAGATGGGCCATATGAAATCAAACAGCATTATGTATTCTCTTCGGATATTGTGGAGTCCTCTAACCCTCGAATGCAATGGGTTTTTACGTTCAACGTCGCGCATACTAAATTATTAATGGACGATCTCGGGTTAACTGCTGCGTTTCCGTCACTGTCCCAGCAAGCCCTCGTGACCAATTGCAACGAACGGACTGGACTCACTCCGCCATGGTTCCCCGCTCGAATCAAGACGACCCACGTGAGTTGTTTGTCTGACGATGTAGTCTAAAACCGGTTCTGAACGTGTCTTTGTAGTCAGCGGATCCTGAGTGGGCGTTTATCTTGCGCAAATCATTAAAGGGGGAGGACAAATATCTGGCTGCAATTCTGGGTCTTCATAACGACTCGGACTACATCAGTGCCAACGACTATCTTCCAGGGTCTCGTCCTGGCCCCTACTTGACCCAGGCTACCTGTGAACAGATTAAAACCATACGGAAGAAACCTTATGGGTTTAGATACCGTCTGGTCACGATGGATCAACTTGAATGGCCTGAGATAGGATCTGTGGATGACTTCACTATACCCTACATCAAAGCACGTAGCCTTAAACATACTTTGATCGAAAAATATGGCGATGAACCCGACTTACACCTGTAAAACCTCTAGAATAATATAATCCTGATTTTTTGATGTTTTTTGGTGTATTTACGGGTTTCTGGTAACGTTCACCACGTTGCGCCTTACATCCACGACAATCATTAGACGTACCCCAAGCCACCGAGGTCATGAGTAACGAACACCTCCACAATTGGCCACTACTCTCAACAATATAGTGTTTTCCTGCTTTTGGGATCTGGTGGTTACCAAATAATATTGCTCTTTTGTGTTGTCTTCTAAATCCAAATCTCCGAGGGCTAATAAACCAGTCCGTATAGTTAGTGTGTTGGATGCTTATAGATTCTAGGCTGTTTCCCTAGCGGGCACCGGATGAACATCTGTTGAAGTCATTTTTCAGTAAAAGCGGCGACAATGGAGGTTTAACGGCCTCGTCGTGGATGGTGAAGGGGAAAATAGCTATATCTAGGGAACAGCAATTCAGATTCAGCATGCGACGTTTGATTGAAAGAACTGGGTGTACGGCAGGTCGGAACTGGTAAGGCTGGACTGATCATACAATCAAACGGCATCCCAGCGTTTGTTTCAATTGCTGAGCTAACGTCGACGCTAAATCGCGAATTTTGGCTTGCGTCTGGACGTTCAAATGTTCGTACTCTGGGAGAGGCATAGGAGAGAGAAAGCATTCACGAGTACATCCATGGCTTCAAGTTGTTTCCGAACGTGGCATGAACCCTCAAGGCCTCAAGTATGGATCATGTATGACGCGATCGTTTCGCTGCCCTAACTCATCAGACTTGGTCGAGCTTGGTCTCTAACACTACTCGAGTGTCCTCCAGATTCGTTTCCGACAACAGACCCTTAGACCAACCCGCGCAACTCTGAGTCACAACTATTTGGATAAATAATCAAACCTATAGAGTCTATGTATACAGCGCTTTTTTTGTTGTTGTATACGTGTAGTCATAATGCGTGTCCATTCTCGTTTCCTCTTAGTGTCCGCAACGAGTGTTGGCATATACTTGGGTGGTGAAGCACTGTGGAAGATGTTGTAAGCCAAAGATGACGGGATTACGGTGAAAAAGGAAACGATCAGTACATTGTAATTGTCCGCGTTGATGACGGACTGTGCATCAGATAGGGCTTGGTCGGCGGCACACCCATAAGTCACATCGTCAGTGTCGGACACGGCATGCGTGAGCTGGACAACAAAAAATAAGCCCTGGGCATCCTGGATAATATGACATATCCATTCGTACCTCATGTAGGGTTGTCCCACCGCGAACATTACGGGAAGCGACAGTAGTGCCTCTGCAGAGGTTGGCCGTCGGGACCTCATTGAAGAAGAGACCGCAGTAGTATATCTACGAAATATGAATGTATCAGTAGAGTACTTGGCACTCATAAGTGCATCACTGACGTTTGTTGTAGCAGTGACAGTATAAGCAATTACACCTCCAGAACACACGCCAAAGCTATCCACGCAACTCAACCTAGAGCAGATGGCATTTAGAAAACGCGGAAATGAGCTATGTTACGTAGCTTACGTCCTAGAACGGGAAGTCTCGTTCGCAACGGCATTGAGAACGGAGATGACCTTGGAAGTTGTGGTGTTGCCCCAGTATGCTCGATAGAGTGCGCTAGTGCTGTTAGCTTTAATGAACGAAACACCACCCGAAGCAAGAGCCTTCCCTTCTGTGTAACTATTACAATACATCAAAACCCACACCCCGTCTTACCATAGACTCACCTTGCATCGATAAAAGCTTTCCTTGAAGAGTTTGTACAGATATTCACCGCGCGTTTGTTCAACTCGGGGATTTCACGCTGAGCGATGTCGTGGGTGACCGCAACCATCATCCTGTTGGATTGGACTTTGATCTTGCTGAAGCTCTCCACACCCTTAAACCGCTCTCCGGCTGCCATAATTTTGAAGTCAGTTATTGGGTCGAAAGAATATGTTCCAGTGCCAGCAGTAGCAAAGTCAAACAGCGATGCGACTAGGTTAGGCAGCAATGAGTGGATAGTACCAAGAAAAATAGTAGGTATTCACATACCATCATGATTGACTGTGACGGACTTTCCAGCGAGAATGACTACGAATGAGGTGTCGTCGAGGTCGTCCAGTGAGACAGAAAGCTAAGTGTAAAACGATTGTGAATGGATATAGGGAAAGGGTCTCAATCACATCTGACCTTTACACCCGAGAACGTGAGGATGTCACCACCTTTCATTATGTTAAATGACCTCGTAGGTAGTTTGTCGTCGAGGATGGTAGCATATTTAAGAATTTTTACAGACTCGATGCCGTTGTTCCTAACAGTAGCAGTGAATTTCAAGTCGCTAATTGAGCTCACGGTAGAGGGCGGTCCAGTTAATTGGACAGTGAGGCCGTCAAACCGTTGGTAAGACCCAGCAAGAGCACTACCAGCGAGGCAAAAAGCAATAAAGGATGGGATGAACATGATGGGATTGGCTGGGCCTTTGGGAAGATCTGGAGACCGAAACCCTGGTCCTTCCTAGTTATAAACCTCAGTTGTCGACGTGTTCCTCACCACCGGGAGAACATGATGTGAAGGCTGTATGTCGTTGAAGTAAAGTGGTACCATAACAAACCCACATGCACAACTCGATCCAACACGAGCTGTGCACGCTGTAGAAAGTACTAGGCAATGATGAACACTTGATTCTCGGCTCCAGAGTTATCCCAAAGATGTCGGTGCACTACAGGGCTATAATAAGAGGTCGAACAGACTTTGAAAAGTATTGAAAGGATTTCAAAACCAGTGGCAGCTCCACATAGATTCCCGCATCCCGCATTGGTAAGCAAATTTTCTTTTAGGTGGGACCGCACGTGAAGGATAGACAGGACTATTACAGGGAGATTAATCGTTCTGCGCACTATGAATAGGCGGCCGTCATACAAAGACAGGGTTCTTTCAAATTCCGTGATGACGAGCTGCATCCGTGTTGGTGATCCACAGGGATATGGTCTGATGTTTTTCACATCAAAGGTAGTTGAGATACCGATATCCAAATGGAGATAGAAGATAAGAAGATAACCAGCCTAGATCCAGAGGCTGACGATTTGCCTTGTGGGCTGGGATTCTTTTACGATTCATTGTAAGAACCTGGTAGGAAGGTTATACAAGTCATAACCTACAGAAAGTATATTCGTGAATCTCAGTCCATAGTTCGGCTGTTTACTGATACTCCGCACCTTGGATAGGTGCCATTAGTCATTACACAAGCCACAGGGGCCACAGGGTAAGGATACAAGCTCGTGTCTACTAATCAGACTTACCTTGTCATGGGCCAATCGTAACAAAGTTGGACAGGCTATCAATGCATTCTCGCCTTCTTCCTGCTCGGGGCATGCGCCCCGTTACCCCCCGTTGGCTGTCCATATGGGCCACCCCCGCTCAAGCTAGTAAAACTTGTAGTGCTGGCTGGTTTTGACTGAGGATGCGCAAAAGTGGGTCCTCCATGTCCGCCCTGTCCGCCCTGTCCGCCTTGGTGTGTAGTATTTTGTGCGGCAGCGGGCATCATAGAAGGCGCTTCATCCTGTGTAATTCGTCTGTGGGGAGGTATTTGGTGAGTGGGAACGCTCTGAAAGGCGCTGGAGAATATCTCGTGGTCAGTTGGGATCGCAAAAGTTTGCAATTGTGACACATACTTCCACGTAGGCTTCGGGTCTTCCTGAAACCACTTGTGTTGAAGAGCTTCTTTCGCAGTGAGTCGGCTGTCTGGGTCGTATGCAAACAGCTGGCGTAAAAGGTCATAACCAAGGGGTGTACGAATGCGGGATTGGCACCAATCAGAAAGGCGATTCGAGAACCTATTTGACGGACAATGGTCAGCTGTTAATTATATAGTTGTAAATACTATGATGCTCGCGGATCTAGTCGTTTCATGTTTTGGTATTCCGGCATATCAACCAAACCTGGCCAGTCTTTTTCTATGCGGAAAGCTGGAGATAAGCAACCGTGCTGAGAATGTAAACCAGCTACAGACCATCTGGTGTTCCCAGAACCTCAAATATTTTGAGCAGCTGATCACGCTGGAATGGGACATTCTTCTTTGAGTCCAATTTAGCTTCTTCACCCTTGAAAATCGGGCGCAAGCTGGCTAGTTCTGCCATAACGCATCCAACAGCCCAGCAATCCACGGCTTTATTGTAATGTTTAGCTCCCATCAGCAGCTCTGGGGCACGATACCATATGGTCACCACTACTTTGTCACCAGCGAACAACGGCTGAAGAGGCTCGTAGATTAACCGGGCCAATCCAAGGTCTCCGATTTTAACCACTCCGTTTGAAGTTATAAGGATATTGGCAGGTTTGAGATCCCGATGCAGAATGTGAGAGGAGTGGAGATAGAGCAGACCATTTAGTAACTGGTATATGAGAGACTTGAGAAAGGCGGTTGAGATCGGAGAGCGGAGAGTTTGTGAATGATGGTGAATAACTTGCTAGAGTAGTTTCAAACGTAGTTCAAAAGGAATTTATCCTGGTGCTACTTACGAGGAAATCATGCTCTGCATATTCAAATACCATATAGATAGATTTATCCTCGAGAATGACTTCTTTGAGCGCCACAATATTCTCGTGATCAATTTCCCTGTTCAGCTGTGTTTAATAGGATATATCACTCTACGCCAGCTGTAATTGAACCAAAGTGCATGAACTCACCGCAATTTCACGAATCGCACTTTGGCTGATGCCAGTATAAGTAACAACGTCGCCCTCCTTGTCAGGTTTGAATTTCTTTATCGCGTGTATCTTTCCATCCTCTTCCAAACTTTGTGCTTTGTAGACACGTCCATAGGTCCCGGATGAAATGAAACCAATTATGTTATACTTTGAAGTAACACTGCGACGTGCCCCGTCACGCTTCAGACGATATAATCGCATCGGGTCATGTTGGAGAATATTGGTAGACCAATCATCCAGCATGGCAAACACGTATCGAGATTGAGAAGGAACGAAGAAAACTGAGTACTTGAACAGCGACGTGGGGCAAGTCATTAGTAGGCGTGTTTACTAAGCGTGGGACTCTATAATACGAACAAATTCCAAAGCAGTCACACCATCGAGCATCAAAATAAGCACTCCTCTTCCTGTTATAATTTGGAAGACTTATGGTTGTGTTGTCATTGGTTGAAGGCAAAGACGAAGTTGGTAATACTGTCGATGTCCCATCACAATATGGTATCTGTCCGCTTCACTTAGTGGCATCATAGGATGTTATATCGATGTTTGGCCACGGCACAAAGCTCTCAGCCGAACCAAGTGATATAGTACTTGTTTGTGAAGTGTTATACGTCTCTGCACTAATCCGACTTAATTAGCACCAGTATCCCCAGCGGAGATGCGCTTAGTTTCTAAACCTCGGACGAAAAAACGACAGAAGTCGAGAAAGACGTGTTGGCACCTAACTTGGACCGGACACGGACGATGAAGAGCCCCCGACAAAATTGATCTAGGAAGAAGTCGACGGTAGGATTGTTGAGGTTGTGAAGGATTCATCCGCGATACAGTACCTGGATGAGGCGCTAGATTGCTTCAAAAATCACGTCCGGTTCACCACTTCAGGCTTGTTGGGAAGCTTACATCCCATGCTATCGAGTCAAAAGAGACCGGTGCCGAGCTCCTTCCAGGATTATTAACTCGTGCTGGGGCAGAAGCGTTGCCTTGGACGCAGCCCATGCATTGAGCCTGTTTGCAATGATCGTTCAAGATGCAAGGAGCCGAAAGCACAGCTGGCGTCAAATTCAATAGATAAAGAACAGCTTCTTTCACTGCTATACACAGAGATCACGTCGCAGGAAGTACGTACACATCACTATCGATACTTACTACAAAAAGAGGGCCGAGGATGCATGAGGGAAAACGAATGAGATGAAACGTAAAAATTGCTCTTACTCGTCGGCAGTCCTAATCCTAAAATACAGGTTCTATTGCCCATATAACGCTTGATTAGGGTTTGGGTGCGGTTTATCAGTCCTAGGACCTATTTAAGGTGGCTTGATACATCCGGCTAAATCTCTCATTGGCAGTGCCTTCATTATTAGGGCCCCTCCGAATACAACCTTCTATCGCAGCTAGCTCCATATCCCATCATCTTTCCTGAGGTCGATATATCTCTTTGAACATGAACACTAGGATAATAAACATGTTACCTTCCACGCTCAGGTTTTTGAGTCTTCTGAACTCCAGTTTGTATCACTACTACTCTACTGATATCTCAGTATCCCATGCGGTGGTGCGTTTGCCGCGATATGTAAAAATAATTCGTGGATACTGCCTCAATCCATGGCATATCGAACAATGATGATGAGTATAGAACCATGTTATCCTGTCACCCTTTTGGCATCGCTGACCCTTATGATAAAATAAAAAGTCCACCTTTCAGCCGATTATCATATTGATCGGACGCGCAATAGGCGACGTTCTTATTCCTCGGCATTGTCATACAATGGCCGTACATACGTCTTCCAGCGCTCCATGTGGAGTGATGTCACGGTGAAAGGAAGCAAGCACAGCAGCAGAACTGATAGATCATGGGGATACATGGATACTTATGGATGGGCGTGATTTGATGTAGGAATTTGATGAAACAAAGATGCACGGTTACGCACAAGTCAACGCGCTTGGTGAGATCGACACTGCGTACTCCAGCTCTCTGGATACTGAAACTACAAGTCAAGCGTCTCCTGTGCCGCGTCTCTCAATTAGTCGCTTCACATCAAGGCCAGCCATGTTACTCTACATACAATGTACATCAGTATCATCAGGCTAAATCAAGCGATGGGGTAAAACACGTACTCCTCCAGATAGTTGATCACTGTGGTCTGATATCAGAAGGGCCATCCTGGAGTATATATAATGGTCCATGAAGTATCGGCCTGATTATCGGACTTCTGCCATGCCCACCCAACTCTCAGCAGACTCAGAGAGAGCACCCCTTCTTGTTGGTATATCAGTTTCTACTTTTCTATTTGGCGTTACAACCATGCAGGTAAGGTCGTTCAATAATCTGCTACCCCTCACATGATAAATGTGATATTAGACCTATACATATTATCGCACGTTCAGCCAGGATTGTCGTTCATTGAAGATTATGGCAAGTACTCAGCTTCCTTATGCGATAATTAAATATGACGCCCATAATCAAAGGTAGGCATACTATGGTGGGGGATCGTTGCTTCTAAGGAGTTGCGTGGGTTTGAGCAATTCTGTATCCAGGATTCTGGGAGCTATCTATACAATCTTTTCCTTCCATATGGTTTATTATTGGAATGTTACCTTGTATGGCGAGGACTTCATAACTCGTCCTTTCCCTGTCACCTGTGGCCCTTCTGTTCTACTGGCTGTGTTCATCATATCTTGCATTCAGGTGGGTGTCTAATAACCATATTCCTTTGCTCAAAATAATTCATACGCTTTCAGGCCTTTACTACTTACCGCTCTTGGCTAGTCTCTCGACCCACGGGGACAATGATAATCTTGCGACGTATAGTTTGTGGTGTGTTGGTTACGCTCTTAATTACGGCACGTTGGGTATTATTTGGGATTATAACGGCTGGCACTTATCGTCTACAAACTGTTGGAGAGTTATTCAGGGACTTCAGTTTGTACTTCTCCTTGGTATGGGCGTTTGGTACGAGGATAACTCCAAGTAAACCCCCGTGACCTGTAATTCTTACGAATCGTAGGAGCTGCCATCGACTTTCTAATCACCATGAACTTGTGTTATGACCTATATCGTCACTCTTCAAGTTCTTTCTTTCCACGGTACGTAGACTTTAACCTTGTTTTCTTGACGCTCACTAGGACAGGGCAGGACAGCCAAGACTCTCAACAAAATCATAACTTGGGTCATTGGTAAATTCCTTTCACATCTAGGCTGCTGCTAAACTGAAGTGTTCTGTCTCAAGCCACAGAATTTTTCAATAGGTCAATAGCTGTGGTTGAAGCCGTCTGATAATCCAATTCGCTTACTGTGTAATTATATACAGCATAATGTCGTTGCTGGTGTTGGTGTCAGTATGTGCCCTTTCAAGAACAAGACATGCTTGCTTTTTGACTACATAGCAGTTTTTCACCATGGTACAAAGGAATAGTATGTCTAGGTACTTTGTTGGTGGTACCAGTGTCTAATCGTCACATAGCCGCGTGGATTGGTTTGATTATCTGTAGTCCACGATGTGAGCCCACCTCTTTATTTATTTCACTCATGTGCTCACCTTGATTTAGTTTATTCTATCTCAATGATGGCCTCGTAAGGATCGCTCAGATTATACCAATCGGCTGGTGGCACTCACACATAATATATTTAGCCTGAATAGGCGTCATCAGACATTGCGTGTACCAGACAGGTCGTTTGTACCCTGTTCAGAAGGCTTGACCCATTCTGCGAGTCCAGCACGGGGAACTTTCTTAACCAACAGTAGTAGCAGCACATCAAGTGTAAGTTGGTTGTGTGACTTATAATTTCGAAGTTTATAGTGTTTCTAGGCGTGCGAAGATTTTGTTGCCATCGAAGTGAACGTTATAACAGAGGTGAATAAGCGGGGGCCATAGTCTACCACTAGGAATAGATTATAATGGCCGGTTTCATGTACATTTCAATAGACCACACTATTGAACTCATGTATATGTAGTCGTTTCTTTATTCTGAACGGCAGTTGTCTTCCCAAGTTTGTGGCGGTACCATATCATTGAGGCCTTTCAGATTTCATTGTTATGATTCGAGCCAGTTCCATAAGCACTATCGGGAAAAAAATAAATATGAAGGGCTTCTTCAATAGCCTACTCACCAATTCGCCACATGACAAGTCGGTCATACCTTTGATGATCTGTAAGCCGAAATGTAAATGGGTCAAAAACAAGTTATATATAGGGATCTTGTTGGTACAGTTCTGAGATACTTTGGCCATACAAATTGTAGCAAAGGACAAGCATTAATATCAATTGGCTGCACCTTTAGCAGCTCATAACGATGAACTAGGCGCTGGCGGCTGATTAAAGTTGGTCCGAGGTTTACACAATATCGCTGGTTTTCCCAGTCCAGTAAAATCTAGCAAATCCGGCCCAGAGGGAGTGGAGTCGGTGTTTTTATGCTTTGGAGTGACGCCACAACTCCGACATACCCTCACGCTTGAGGCGACATATTCCCATGGGGTCATGCTGAGGAATATTAATGCACCAGTGAATCATACAACATGGCACATACATATATAAGATTAAAAGGAACTAACGAAGCCCGAATACTTGGGCAGCCTACGTCAGCCAAGTCAGCCAAGAAACAAGGATCATGTTTACCAACCGTGGGAAGCTTGGATTCGCTCTATCAAACATCTATGTACGCCCACTGCAGTCACAACTCACACCATCAAGCACCAAATCAAGCACTCCTCCTCTTGTTGAAAATCGGAACATCGACGGTCGTGTGTCATTAGTTGAAGGCAAAGGCACAAGGCCCTCAGCTGAACCAAAGGGTATAGCCCTTGTTTGTCAGTGTTATATGTCTCTGTATTAATTCAAACTTAATTAGCACTAATGCCCCCAACGTTCCTAAACCCTGAACAAACCAACAGCAGTTGAGAAAGAGATGTTGGCACCTAACTTGGACCGGACATGAATTATGAAGAGACCCCGAGGAATTAGAAGTTGACGATAGGATTGCCAAGGCCTGTCCATAGCTTTCCGACAAGTGGTGTACGAAAACACAGATTGAGTTTTTATGCTATTGCACAAGCTACGTGCTATCATGCACCTTGCAAATCGTGGCACAGCTTTTTGTACGTGCCTTAGCCAAAAAAAGACATGGATTCTTTATGCCAAGCTTGTCAAAATCAGAAAGGTAGCCCGTCGAAGGATCTTACGCCCATCAGATCGGCATATACAAGCGGGTCGGCTTCTTTCAATGAGTTTTACACCATCTGAGATGACCGGCATAATGAGGTGAGAATCTGTTTGGGCTGAAAGAAAATTTGGCTGGGAGAACTGCGGACGGATGTGTACACCATTGAGATCGCTGAAACTGTTGTGAGAAGTGATGGTGATCAGCAAGCGGTATTGAATGAGCGCGCAACAGGCGAGGTCCTTATTCTTTGGCATTGTCATGTAATCATTGTAATGGTCGTGCATAGATATTCCAACGCTCCATGTGGAGTGATGCCATGGTAAAGGGAGGTAAATTTAGCAGCAGAACGGGTGGACTTTAGAACAACATTAGTGATTGTGGAGGGAGCATCACCAACGTGATTTGGTTGCGATGAAAAAGCTCTGAGTGGTTAATTGCACCGCCACGCCAATTGATACTATCTTTCTGCACTGTCACGCACAAGCCAGCGCACTTGGTGAAATCGACACGGCGTACTGCTGCGCTCGGAATACCGAAACTACATAGGGTCAACCGTTGCCTGTGCCGCTACTCTTGATTAGTCGCTTCGCAGTAACGCCAGCCAAATTACTCTACTTACATCAGTATCATCATGCTAAACCAAGCGACGAAGTAAAACACGTACCCCTCAAGATAGTTGATCAAGTGTGGTCTGATATCGGAATGGTCATCCTGGAGCATATATAATGCCACATGAAGCATCGGCCTGATTATCGGACTTCCGCCATGTCCAGCCAACTCTCAGCAGTCTCAGAGAAAGTACCCCCCCTTGTTGGTATATCAGTTTCTACTTTTCTATTTGGCGTTACAACCATGCAGGTAAGGTCGTTCAATAATCTACTACCCCCACATGATAAATGTGATATTAGACCTATACATATTATCGCACGTTCAGCCAGGATTGTCGTTCATTGAAGATTATGGCAAGTACTCAGTTTCCTTATGCGATAGTTAAAATATGACGGCCACAAACAAAGGTAGGCATACTATGGTGAGGGATCATTACTTCTGAGGAGTCGCATGGTTTTAAGCGGTTCTGTATCCAGGATTCTGGGATTTATCTATGCAATCTTTTCCTTCCATATGGTTTATTATTGGAATATTACCTTGTATGGCGAGGACTTCGCGGTTCATCCTCTCCCTGTTAGCTCTGGCCCTTCTCTTCTACTGGCTTCGTTGATTTCATCTTGCGTTCAAGTGGGTGTCTAATAACTGTATTCCTTTGCTCACAATAACTCATACGCTCTCAGGCTCTTACTACTTACCGTTCTTGGCTAGTCTCTCGACGCGCGGGAACAATGATCTTGCGACGTATTGTCTGTGGTATGTTGGTTACGCTCTTGATTATAGCACGTTGGATACTCGTTGGGATTTTAACGGCTGCCACTTATGGTCGACAGACTGCTGGAGAGTCCTTCAAGGACTTTAGTATGCACCTCTCCTTGACATGGATGTTTGGTACGAAGATAACTCCAAGCCAATCTCCATTCTTACGAATCATAGGAGCTGCTACTGACTTTCTAATTACCATGAACTTGTGTTATGACCTAAACCGTCACTCTTCAAGTTCTTCCGTTCCACGGTACGCAGATTTGCAGATTTTAACCCTGTTTTTTCAACACTTACTATAACAGAGCAGGACAGCCAGGACTCTCAACAAAATCATAACTTGGGTCGTTGGTGAATTTCTATCACATTTAGGCTGGTGCTATACTGAGATATCATGTCTCAAGCCACAGAAGTTCTCAATAGGTCAATAGCTGTGGTTGAAGTTGTTGAATAATCCAATTGCTTACGGTGTAATGATATATAGCATAATGGCGTTGATGATGTTAGTGTCGGTAAGTACCCTTTAGGAACAAGAGATGCTCGCTTTTTGACTACCTAGCAGTATGTCACCATGGTACAGAAGAATAGTATGTCGAGTTACTTTTTTGGTGGTACCAGTGTCTAATCGCCACACAGCCGCGTGGATTGGTTTGTTCATCATTAGTCCTCGGCGTGAGCTCGCCTCTTTATTTTTTACTTTTCACTCATGTCCACAACTTCTTTCAGTTTATTGTCTCTCGATGATGGCCTCGTAAGAATCGGTCCAATTAATAATCGGCCGGTGGCACTCACACGTAACATATTTAGCCTGAATAGGCGTCACCAGCCATTGCGTGTACCAGACAAGTCGTTTGCCCCCCGAATAGAAGGCTTGGCCCGTCCTGCGAGTGCAGCACAGGGAACTTTCTTGACCAACAGCAGCACGCCAAGTGTAAGTTGGTTTTGTGACTTATTATAAACTCAAAGTTCATGGTGTTTTTATGTAGCTAATCTAAGATTTCGTTGCCGTTCAAGTGAGCGTTATAACAGAAGTGATTAAGCGGGGGCCATAGTCGACTGTTAGGAGGAGATTATGATGGCCGGTTTCATGTATCGATAGACCACAGGATTGAACTTATGTATATGTAGTCTGAATGGTGGTTGCCCTCCCAAACTTGTGGCGGTACCAATTCATTGAGGCCTTTCGGATTTCAAATTTTAGGAGTCGAGCCAGTTCCATAAGCAATATCAGGAGAATAAATATGAAGGGCTTCTTCGATAGCCTACTCGCCAATTCGCCACATGACGAGTCGCGTTTACACATTTGTTTTTGAGGGCATCAATGGTTTTCCCAGTCCAGTCAAATCAGGTGAATATGGCTCAGAGGGAGAGGGAGTGGATTCGATGTTTCTTGTGCTTTGAAGTGACGCCACGACTCGGACATGCCCTCGCGCTTCAAGCAACATACTCGCATCGAGTCATGCTGAAGAATATCGGTAGATCAGTTAACCATCCAACATAGCATATACATATAAAGGATTAAGAGGAACCAACGAATACTTGAGTGGCCCATGTCAGGCAAGTCATTGCGATGATAGGTGTTTAACGACCGTGGGAAGCTTGAACCTGACTTGTCCTGAAACGTCAACGCGCTGAGCATCCTTCACAACGTTAACGCGTTAACACCCATACGACCTCTGTGCTCTGCCATGCATACCAACAAATCTCCAGAGAGCTTCATGTTTACTGTTGGAAAACTAGGTACGTTTGATCGAGATATACACAGTCTATACATCTAACCAATCCCGGCTTCAGATGCAGGAATGGCTGCAAGTGAAGTCCACGTTTAAACATGGATAACTTGCTCAACAGATATCTCTTAGATCCTGCTCGGAGAAAGGGCTCATTTGATTGAGTTTCCGTCAATCCTCCTTCCACCCGGAGCATCCACGGGCTCGATTGTAAATATCGCTGTTCACCGGAATCACGCTGAAGAAAAACGACGGGATGCCGAGTTTTGGTCATTGCAGGATGAGATTATGAAAGAATTTGGCATAGAATCTCCAAAAAATCCAGATTTGCAGGTACGTTCCCAACTTATATGGCAGAGAATCGATACAACGGCGAACACCAGTTACGACATGTCACTCAAACCTCTGTCACTCTTGAATGGCCTCTCATTCAGCTTGCAACTGCCAAACTTCGCTCCCTGGATATTTATCGTAATGGGCAGCGGCTGGCCGCCATCCCTTCTCCAATGACAAACACGTCAACCAAGTTGTCTGGGCTGGAACTCAATACAGAATACACATTCCAACTCATCCTTCGAACGACTGCAGGCACATTCCCCTCAAATTTGGTTCGAGTGCGCACACATACCATGTCTGACACGTCAGGCATTTCTGTTTGTTTTGGAAACGTTCAAGATTCAGTAATGCTAGAGAATGCAAAACTTGCCCTGAGAGAAATGAAGGCGAAATGGAGTGAAAAAATACAGATTGACACCACCCATTTTGTGTGCACGACGCCAGCTGCAACGCCCGCAGGTGCACAGGTAGCAGGTGGTACCAGCACCGCTCCCGGCGTGGAATATCAACGTGCATTGCAACTTAGTATACCCGTCGTCCAACCACATTGGATTCTCGCTTGTCATTCAGAAAAAAAGTACGTCAATATCCTTCCATCCTTCACTAATGTTCATTTCTGTTACAAAGAATGTGTCCAATTGCTTCGTTTTACCTTGGTGCTACGCCTGCCACCCCGCTTCCCTCTGCAACTCCAACAAGACCTCAGTCCATGTCACAAGCATCACTTCCTCGCTCACCTAATAGCCCTGCTCCCAACCAACCAAAGTCGGCGTCCAATCGTGCCTCGATGCCAGCACCAGCCCGGACAGGCGAAACAAATCCCGTCTCACCGTTCTTAAACCAGGCCGGAGGTCCTGACACCGCACGTCCTACACCATTCGAACCTACACCCGAAGAAACGGCAGACGACGCCGACGCGGAAGAGGTGCAGCTACAACGGACAAGCACCAATGACTCGAAACATAAAGGTCGTAATGGGTCGATGAATCGCGATTTCAAGTTCCCTACTCCCTCTTCCTCGCCTGTACAATCAAATATACCAACGAGACGGGAACGCAGATCACCGCCTGCTCAGTTGGAAGAAGAAACAGACACATCGACGCCCGCTGTCGTCACACCGTCAAGCATTGAAGTACCCGCCCCTCCTCCTGTTGAAAAGGAAAGATCAACGGGTGGATCGTCATTGGATGAAGGCGAAGACGAAGTTGGTGATACCGTCGATATCCCGTTAAATTAGTACTGGTCCGCTTTAATAATAATAAGGGTTTAGAATGCAAGAGACTCTGCAATTACTTCATCGGCTGCCCGCTACTCAATGTGATTTGTCAAGGTTAAGTGAAGCTGAAATGTCACCGTGGTAGCTGACTGGATGAATAGGAAGATCAGTCTTTATAATATAGCTCATCTTTGACATCGAGGTGAAATGAAGCGTGGGATGGAAGTGATTTGCATAAATTACCTTATTGACAGGAATAAGATTCTAAACGACAGGAGAAATAGTTTCGCATAAAGCGTCCAATGATTACCAAAGTTGTCAGTCGTGAAACGGACGGTGATCCCGTATCCGCCCACGCCAGCAACCTGTGTGTAGGACTTCAGAGGCAAGACATTATTTGAATGCTATAATTCTTACATCACGACGGATGGGGTTCATAGTGTTATTGTTGCTAGAAGACATGGATTTGATGAGCCAGAAATTATTCTGGTTTCATGAACAAAAGCCAATAGCAATGACGGGAGAGCTTACACCATGCAAATGGAAGGCTGATAGGGTTGGCGTCAGACGGCGCAGAATGGTATTGAAGAGCCAACTCACGATGGGCATCATCATCGTTACTAGAAAGTATTTTAGTTGGCTTTGAGAGGGCAGGGAATATATGGTGCTCACGTGGAAGAAACTGACCTCAACGGTCTGCGGTGTACTAAGTATGAAGGTGTTTTCAGTAGCGTTGAAATTCTGATCGTAAGAAGGCCGTTACTCGATGTTTGTCAATATATCAATAGACATGATAAACACACTCCGAGCCGACTCATTGATAATCCGAAGCCTGTAGCGCTTGCCACGAACAACGTTCACAACTGAGAAGGGCACAAGGGGGCCACCTTGGAAGTGGCCACGACCGTTTAGTGTGCCGGAATCTGCGACCGGAACAACGCCCGTCGCCTCATACGCCGCGAGTAGTGGTAAACTCGTGTTCTGCCACCAGTCACCTAAATGGCCGCTACAGGTCACGTCTAAAACAAGGAAAAGGTGCGTCGCCAACGTACCAACTTGAATTATCTGTTACAATCTGAAAATTTGATGACACGACGGAGGTCAGCATGTAGATAAATCATCGACATCGTACAAGCTCCTCAAGGGGTCTTGTGAGTCTAAATCAGAACCACTTCAGTAATGAGAGTGTTTTAAGCAATCTAGGGCTTACCGTAAATTATCAGTGGTCCACGAAGTCCCTAAGATGATTGTTAGTGCGATTGCATGTCTTGTTCTTTCGGTGTAGCATACATCAACGCATTGAACATCGAGTTAACTAACAATTAGGTTTATTGAGTAGCGGAGGAGTGGTGAGCAATGAGAGCGCGTACCTGTGATACCAGAAAGTTCCGGTCTGACTTCCAAGTGGTAACTGGTAAATGTAACTTGCGTTGGGGGCTATGGGGCAGGTAGTAACAAAAGGGGTTCCCTCATTGTATGCATTGGCAGAGGTGACAAAAACACCGTCAACAAAGTTCTACGGCAGGTTTGAGCTGTATCAACTAGCTATAGGGATAACACGAACCATCGAAGTGCTACGGCGCATGGTAGGGTCCGTCTTAGAAAACAGTTAGCTAGGACAATGATACATTTCATAGTGTAAGAAATAATCTGACCAGTCCGTTGTTTACAGTGACAAGGAGAACGTCGCCTTTGTTAGCAGTGATTGGAGGGCCAGGGTAGCTAAATAGGATGAATATGCGATAAAGGATCGTGTGTGCCATGCACTCACGTTCCGTTTGCAATGATAGTACCTGGTGAAACATCTAATCTCAAGCGCACAGAGCACAATGAGGTTACTTACTCCTCAGGAAACCATCTGGAGACAGCCCCGTGTCAACGACATTGAGAGTAACCGAGCGCGTGACAGTTTGACCAGCGACAAGGCAAGATCGTGAGAGAGCTAAAAGGATTGCAGATGCCGGATGGAAATGCATATTACATACAACACCTAAGGACTCCGCCGTGATATCCAATCCTTTTTATACAGACGAAATTGGTCGTACCTTGATTGTCGAAGCGGCACCATGTGTGGTTCATCAAGTCTGATGCCACACTGCGGAATGTAGGTGTAAAAATAGGATATTCGTGGGTGTAGAGATAAAGGCTCTCGATGGTATTGGAAGAAAGTTACCTTCTACACAGCGTACCAGCCACATTTCTGTTTGTGATGGAGGGAAGCTAGTTCACGTTCGACCTAAAACAAACGCGTCCTAGGTAAAGATAGAAAACGCGATGTCAAAGTCATATATTTACTGCAGTAATGCCCAAATCTTGGCCTTTTGCCACACAGACTATTTTGGTAGCGCAGAGAGCGTGGAAGGAATGACCAAAGGGTGATGCCCCATTGGATCCGACGTCTTGTTTCTGCAATAGCTCTCCGCGCATGACGGCGGACAAAATGAGGAAGCATGCTCTTAATTATTCGCAAGGCTATACTAGGTGTAGTTGTCAGAAAATTTCGGATAGCGGAGGGAAATTTGCCTCATCTGTGGTTTGGGTTCGTACCTGTGGGAGCAAAACCATCCAGAGCTGTTTGTTTTGGCGACCTATTGAACTTCCCAACGTCTTTCAGTGCATAGTTTCATTGTCATCGTCGTCGATTCATTATATGTAAAACCCGACCGAAATACTAGCACAACCATATCAAAGCTGCGAAACGAGATTTGATACGAAGGGATACGAAGGGAGGGGCTGACCAGGAAGATGGGTGATAGCAATGAGTCACTGATGACAGATGAGAGTCACTTTAGGTATAGTAGCACATGCAATTGAACAAGTCAAACAGCATACCCTGACAGTTGTAGCCAAACTCGCTGTATATCTCGTGGATAGCGGCCACGAGAAGCAGCGAGTTGGGCTCTGCTAACTCGATTTGCTCACTTTTTTTTTATGCAGCATATTCATCACGCCCTTCTTTACGGTTCATATACTTTGGCTTGACATAAGTAGAGCGGGCCATTTCTTTTGGCACACTTCAAGGGTGATGAGCCACACACGAACGGTGAGTCAGGAGGGATGATACGACAATTCCCTAGTTTCTGGAGTCAACTTCTGGCTCAGCCTCAGAGGTCTGGAGACGTCTGTGAGGTAGTTGGTGGGTATTATTGAAGCGAAACATGCGTCTGTATTTTTATGCTTTTTCTTGCTACATAAACGCAACATAGACTGTTACGGGCGACCGGATTATTCGCGGTCTCTTTATTGGTTTCCACGCCTGGCGCATCACGGAATTTGGAGTTGGCGCAATGTTGGAACGCAATGCCCCGCCGTCGATTTAGTTCCACCAAGCTGCTCGGCTACGAAACATTGCGTCAATTTCCAGCAAACCGTCAGTTTTCGTTCTCAGTGATTTCTGTATAGTAGTCACGTCATTTTGAAGGTCAGATTTTACTCGCCGTTACTCAGGCTTTCAGATATAACACTCAAGGTAAATTACGTGCTAATTTGTGTTTTAGCGATATTGGTGTTACTTTTTCAACGACGGCTAGCACGTCGAGCTCATTGTGGGATTTGAAATCTCAGGGCCCAATGAAGATTATTCTATGATGATCATAGAACAACTTTGGTAAGCCCATCCCCTACCACATCTTAGAAAGCAAAACTCAAAGATCCCCGTGGTCCAGGTCAAAGTCCCCAGCTCCTTTTGTGATTTTCCTCCGTGACGTACGCTGAAAACCTCCCTTTGCATTGACGACGTATACGACCGGATAAAATATGAAATACTGCGAGTCTTGGGTTAAACTTTGTCGACAGATCACAGAATGTAGCGATTGCTATTCTGAGTTGCTGAGATCCTGTGGAGTACAACCAAACATAACGCTTACGTTCAAAGGTGAGTTAAAAGCTGACGAGGCGGCTCAGGTTCTTACCTCGGCTACTTTAGGGGCATTTGTTCAGGTGTACGGCTCTGTGAGAGTAGGGAGTCCTCCACACATGTACTTTAGATGACGACACCACTTTTTGCGCCCCTCCAGAACATAATACCTGGAACCAAAGCGGGCAATTTTATCAGATGTCTGGATGATCAAGATAAGCGACTATCCCCATCTTGGCGTGGGGATCCCAGGAACAAGTGCGGTTGATTCTGCTGGAGGGTTAATCAAGATTGAAGAAGCCCTCGAGTGTATTGCCCCTTAATGAAAGAAGCATTGAACTTATCATGTGAGCCATAGTCTGGCAATTTCAAGGCGACTAATTATACTCAGGCACAGCGCTATATTCAATGTCCATATTGGGGAGAAGGAGAAGAACTAAGAGACCCAAAAGAAAAAAACGAGGCCAATCACTGCTCGCTGGGCGGAATACATTGTACCTTTGCAAATTTCGAACCAGATGTGTATTCAAAGGACTATGATCAAGTTTGACGCAGGGCAAAGGTTTTGTCAATCAATCGTAGGATGTACAATTCTGTTGACGGCAACTGGGTCTGCAAGCAGAATGGTGGCGAGGCCGGCGTATGGTTGGGGCAATGGAAGAATCATGGTCCTGCAAGAGCTGTTCAGTGAGGAGACGTGCAATGGTCGGTCGTGAAGCGGATGGTGGTCCCAGTGCCGCCCATGCCAGCAACCTGTGTGTAAGCCTTCAGAGACAGGGAGTTATGGCCAACTACGATTCCTACATCACGGCAAATAGGTTCAATGGTGGGGTCAATGGAAGAGAAGAATTTGATGAGCCAGAAATTATTCTGGTTTCATGAACAAAAGCCAATAGCAATGACGGGAGAGCTTACACCATGCAAATGGAAGGCTGATAGGGTTGGCGTCAGACGGCGCAGAATGGTATTGAAGAGCCAACTCACGATGGGCATCATCATCGTTACTAGAAAGTATTTTAGTTGGCTTTGAGAGGGCAGGGAATATATGGTGCTCACGTGGAAGAAACTGACCTCAACCAAAGTGAAAATGCAGTAAGATCAGAAAATGACAAGGTTTCAACTCACGGTGCCACGTCGTCGTTGCTGGAAATGATGTCAGTTGAGGTTTGAGAGAGTAGGGAATGGTTCTCACGTGGGAGGGAATTCGATCTCAACAGTCTTGTGTGCACCAAATATGATCGTATTTTCAGTGACATTAACAGTCAGGAGGAGCGTGGATCCGTTGAGAACTTGGTACTAGGGGGAAGATAGGAAACGCCATTAGGATGGCCTTTCTGGCAGTCTGAAGAGACATTTATCACAGTCCGCTAGTATTAGTGAAAAGGTCTATACATGTACCAGATCGGTTGAGAATCACCCTGACATTAGCATCTTTCGGCTAGAAAAGCACATTCAGCAATCAACTTGAATTGAAAACGGGGACCTCACAGGGACCTTGACCAGAAGCTACCGAACCAGTTTGAGACTCGTTAAATAGATAGATGTTGGATGTCTACGCACACGGAGGTTACTTTCAGTGAGAGAACAGTTCCGTTCCCGGGTGTCATTGGGGTTAGAGGGTCCAGCAATTACACCTTATTATCGCAGAAAGAGGATGGTATCCTATATGAAACCCATTTGTTTATTGACGGTTGAGCGGTGCACATACAGAACCCATCAAATCTCAGTACGCTGTGAATGGAAGAGGATGGGCCACGTTTACGATAGGGCGGGGTTGCCACCAGCAAAGGTGCGTTGGTCCATCAGTTGTAGATAGGCTGGTCAGCCTTGAGATATGCGGCATCAGCTGTTAATAACTGAATAGCGACATCCTCGGCCCCGACGACGGCTAGGGTTACAGGTCAGCCCATGTTGGGTGAGTGTCAGAAGACACAGGTCTTATACCAGTGAAAGAGTGTAGTTTGGCTTGCAGAGGCCGCGCCATGGGCAAGGTGGAACGCGGATTGCTAAAGTCGTACATCTACCACAGGTATGTCCAAGTCTTAGATCCTTGCCACAGAGATAGCCTTAGCAGCAGAAAACACATTATAACCAGTGACCAAAGGGTGATGCATCTCATTGGATCACTTCTGCAATGGCTCGCTTGTATGTCGGCGAACGAAGTGAGGAGGCGTATCCATTGCGCATCTGAATCTTTGCGCGACCATACTAGATTTACCTGTCAGAGATCTTCGGGAAGCTGAGAGAAAATGCCTGGTCTGTAGCTGATACTTGTGGGAACAAAGCCCTCAGCCCGATTCAGCCGGAGTTGTCTTTTCTTGAATTTCCACGATCTAATGAGCCTCCCGACGTCTGTCAGTGGATTCTCAATCATCCCAGTATCATATTCACCGTCTTCGACTCACTACATCTACGTACGCTCGCATGCTGGATCCAAAAAAGCCAGCCGAAACTCATTACCGGATGGTAGAACGCTATTCATGGTGAACATCCCCCCAGATGCCACAGAAAGAGAGCTAGCACAACTGTTTAAAAACTGCGGAACCGTCGAGAAAGTTGTATTTGATATAGATGGAATTGAGGCTGGTCAGGAAGGCGGCGATGATAGCGATGAGGATGAGGATGAGGGGGAAGGGGAGGATGTTATAGAGGAATCTGCAGAGCTAGAAGCGGATAGCCAGCCTCGAAAAAGGCGAAAAATCATCAAGGATGACACCCCAAAAGTCGTGTCATTACCGCCCACAAAAGCTCGTACATTACGACCTACAGGGCGTTCTGCCCATCTCATTTTCCTAGATTCCTCGTCTCTCCAACGAGCATTGTCTACTGCTACAAAAACCCGTCCGTGGCCATCATCGTCATTGACTGAAGAGCCATTAGGCCTATCACACTATACATTACTATATGAATCGCTACGACCGCCGCTAGATATTATCAAGGAACATGCGGATTCTTCTATACTCGCGTACGAGCACGAGCTGCAAAAGAAGAAACAGCAATCGCAGTACCGCAAAGGCGAGGCTATCGTGGATGATGACGGGTTCACACTGGTCACAAGGGGCGGAGCTTACGGAAAGACATTAGGCGGTGGTGTGGGTGTCGCGAGTAAAAAGTTCCAGAGGACGGGACAGGCATCGAAGCGGAATCGGAATACAAAAAAAGAGAAAGAGACAGGGAGTTTCTATGCTTTTCACAAGGCAGAGAAACAACGCATCGGTACGTTTCTACATTCAAACAGCATGCTGTTATGTCTGTCTCTGATAGATTACACCAGAGTTGATGAATCTAAAAAAGAGGTGGGAGGAGGACAAAGCAAAGGTGGAAAAACTCAAAGCATCTCGAAAGTTCAAGCCATACTAGGCAGATTTGGCTCCTTTTACACGTGGCCTCCTACACATTTATTCCGTCCAATATTGTTTTTTTTTGGTTCTACTACTCCTTTTTGCTTGCCCCGTGGTCACGACATCAGCGAGAAGATATTCGCCCGCTGCGCAAATGCCAGTAGACCATGACAGCAGAAGCGACGTGATACAGAAGAAAGTGATTGACTGTCCAATCTCTAGCCATGAACCTTACTCGTTTGTGAGAACTCAGCTCGGGAATTGTAGGACAAGAAAACTTCACCTGTATCTTGCACATTGAAGAAGAATGTTATTGTCATGCCTAAGCAAAGAATCAGGCCACAACTAGAACTCAGTCCATATTGACAACTCACCGTCAGTAAGAGTGAGCGCGACGAGTAGAAGAGAGAATGGCGGGAGGTGTAGAGCACGATTGAGTAATGCAGTTGCGACAGCGAGGATGATGTACGGAGCAACAATTTTGAAGATCTTGAGGCAAAGTGTAAAGAAAAATCATACATATATGCGGACAAAAAACGAACCAGAAGAGCAGCCATGAAGAAAGGATTAAAAACGGGTATCAGACGGTATACGGGTTCTAGATAGAATGACCTGTAAAAACCATTCGTCAAATACGGGGAAATGCAGGTGTCTAAACAACTTACGATATAGATGCGACACTGCGTAAGAAGTTTAGAAACACGGAATTACACAAGAACGACATGGTCACTTACTTTCCAGTGCCAAAAAATCCCACCTGAACAAAGAACAGAAAGAACAAGGCTACTCGAAGGTCATCGGGCTGGAAATGATAGGCTTTGCTATTTGGGGTTTGGGAGGTCGAGGTATATGCCGTCTTGCTGCGCGCAATCGATTCCATAATCACCCAGGTACCTAACACCGCCGAATACGCAACATAGAAAAGACCCTCGACGCTAATTGAGAGAATTACAAAGCAGGGTCCGAACCCCATGAAGTAGGCAAGAAACGTCGAAAAGGCTGTACGGTGTATTCCTTGGAATACAAAGGGAAGCGCGGACGCTACGACTGATGAACTTGTATATTAGCGCTACCACTTCGGGGTCGATAAACGATGAAATAAAGGTTCTACCGAGTGTGATCCATCCTGAGACCTGATTGACGAGAGGCAATCCCTGCTTTGCTCGAAGGCTACGAATCGAGCTGGTTGTGATTGCCATCATTATCAGAACTAACGATGACTAGAAAAAAACGTTGATTTGTGCTTTATTACTTTGTTGTCGGTCAGGAAAGAATTTTACCTGTATAGCAAAGAAGGTGGTCAGTGATCTTCGACTTCTCATGGGCATGTCTTTCTCGGCAGTCTTTAAAACGTGCAAGAACGAGCCAAGTCCGCATGTCAATATCAAGACCCCTCCAGTAAGTCTAAATTGGGATTATAGCCTGTTTGGTCGTAGTTTTTGATTAGAGTGTCACTTACATCGTCGACAAACTCTCCTTCTTTTCTACCGAAAGCAAAGGAAAGATGGAACCTGCCAGGCACAAAGTGGCCCATCCAAGGGACGAGTAAAGGTATTGCCGCAGTCTTTCTTTGGGCCATGTAATGGGCCACACTACGCCGATCAAGATGAAACCGATGCTCCAGATATAACGATGCGTATATGCTGCCTAGATAAACTATCAGAGCTGGTGCTCATATAGCAATAAGATGGCCAACTTACAACCATAGCCTGCAGGACTGCAATAATTGACGTAGTAAGGATTAGCACCCGCAAGTAGCTCATACGGTTGATAGAGAGCTGGCTGCGTGGACCCAACAGAGCCTGGGACAAAAAGTGATGCCAGAAGTAGCAAGGAAACGCAATATAGAGGTAAAATGACCATGGTGATCTTTGCACAGTAAAAAGAGCCCAAAACGCAATGAGTATACCTCCAGACGTTGAGTAGAGAAGGATAGAGTTGGATGATAGTGCTGGAACTTTAGTGGCGTAGTCCAAAGGCTGGATGATATATAGGGATGCATATGCTGCCCAACCTATATACGCAGCCATAACCATACTGCGGATCAAGCGCCGCTCATATGTTTGCAGATATCGGAGGCCGTCTAAACTGGACTGAATGAGCTTGGCAGACATCGCACGGGCTGCGCTCCATTTCCGATCGCGACTCAGCTGCTCGATCCTACGCATCGTTGCTGTTCTACGAGGTTCGTTGAGTTCAGCATCCAAATTTTCTAAAGGCTTGAAAGGTTTGTAGAACAGCGTGTGCGCCTTCTTGAGCTCTGCAGAAAAATGATTGGGGATGTATTTAAGTGTCATTCGTAGGATACTCACCATGCTTTACTGTGTAGTGCTCTAGGATCACCTTGAAGAACCTCAAACTAGTATACACATGCGAGATGGTTGTGAACTTACTCTCGCATTCACGATAGCAGCTCTTGCAAGTGTTTCGTCACCCAAAGTAGGTGACAAATATCCTGGTTTTGTGGGGTCCACATCAGGCAACACACCCACTGAGTTAAACGGCCAATCAATCCCTATCAGCGATGCCATGAGCGCGGCTATGTCGGCTTGCTCGATATCGCGGCGAAACAGATGTCCCAGTTGCCACAATTCAGAGTATGCATCGTGCGAAGAGGGCTTCGAATCTGGCAAGGGACCCCTGATGCCCTTACCCCATGCGATGAGGGGCGTCCGCGTGTTGTCCGGGTCTAAATAAAGCTCATCAGTACGGGCGCGGTAGATTATGCAGCTGTCTAAGCGGGCTGATGTATGTACCTCCATCACCGTGATTCCCAATGACCGACATCCCATGGTCAGCGGTGAATATGAAGCTTGTTTCCCTATCACCGTAGAAATCGTTGATAAGGGTCTCCGCCTGACGAACAATATCGTCTACAACTTGAATATTGTTCATGTATTCCTACGACAATTCATGTTAGTCTTGTCGAAAGAAACCAGTCATTGTTGGTACTTTAGAATGAGGTCTATAGGAGTGACCTGTGGTATCCAGACCAAGAAGATGTAAAAAGAACACGACCTGCCCGGATCGTAACTGTGAATTCAATGCCGCATCCCTAGTTGAATTACGGAAAAGTTCCCGTAGTTGATCCAGCACCCACAGATCAAGTGCGGTAGCGTCTGGACAGAATTCTGTTTAGAATGTATAGAGTACAGCTGATGGAATAACGTTACCTTTAGTAAAATCCTCATCCTTTTCATTATAGCTCCACGTTTTCACTTTTCCGGCGCTCGCACCACGAGCAAACATAGGCAAAATGTCAGGAGATCCAAAGGAGAATGTGTGACTCGACTGATTGAAGACAGAATCAAAATCTACCTGGAACGACTCAATGGTATGTATCAAGTTGCGTAAGTTCGCTCACGGGGTTTGTTTTCCAGCCCTATAACTAGTCAGTTGACCAGAGATCAAGTGGTTTCTGTTTAATACTTGCCTTTGTTACCGCAGAAACATCCTCGTACATGCCACCTGTTGATCCGCTATGGTTTCAATTGAAGGTCATGACTGGGATACGAGTAAATAGGTACCGATGATGGCGACGTGTCCTGGGCGGCTTTCAGTCGGAACACGTGTGTGTGAGATACCAAAAGCGCCACGAGTCTCTGCAATAGTGCGTAGATATGGTGCTACGACTTTGGGCGCATCCGGTATTCCAGGGAACGCGCCCACATTGAAGAGAAGGTCAGCCCTCAGTCCATCGCCTAAAAATAAAGATTGGGACGAGTCTATTGTCATGCCAAGCATACTCACCAACGATCAAGACTAGCCTCTTTGCTTCCGCATATCCCATGTTATGCCTCTGTGTGCCATGGACAACTGGGCTGGTGAAATAGCAGTCGAAAACCGTTCCAATGTAAACCATGTGAAATACAAGTCCGAGTACCAATAGCTTGGTTATATTGTAGTTCGTTCTTATTGGTTTGGATTTGAAGCCGTTGTTAGCATCTTGACGCATTCCGTTGGAATTCAGTGAGGCTTCTCGTGTAATACGTGGGGTTGACAACCAATATTTTAAACGCTATCAACGTTCGGTTAATCAAAAGCTTGATTTTCTACTTGATCACATACATATACATTCAGCGAGGACACTGTACGTGGAAAGGACAATTATGAGCTAGAATATCGCGTCAGTTTAGTCCGGCATTGATACATGTTATTTGGTCATATTTCATCCAGAAGCCTCACATGACGACAATCAGGGTTCGGTAAATGAGCTTTCTAATTCATTCTCCATTCCGCACCAAGCCTTCCCGAACTTACCTTGTACAATACCATGTCAAAGAAGAGGGTTGCCTACTACTACGACCGTAAGTCTACTGATTCCTCGAGTATGTACCTCAATTGATTGGAAGTTACAGCGGATGTTGGGGCATATACATACGGTCTGGGCCACCCAATGAAACCTCATCGGATACGAGTTACACACGACCTGGTCAATGCATATAACATGCTTGGAAGGATGCAAGTTCTTGTGTGTACGAAGCCTATCTTGAAGAGTTGCCTTGACTCTTCTGCAGAGGCCTAAAAGAGCATCACCGGAGACTATGTCCTCCTTCCATACTGACGAATACATCCACTTTTTGAATCGAGTAACGCCCGAGACAGCAGAAGATCTGACGTATCATGGGACCAGATGTAAGCATTACTGTCACTTCTCACAATCCTCCGCTAAAATATGCATTAGTCTTAGTCGGAGAAGATAATCCTGCGTTTGAAGGGGTCTTTGAGTTTTGTTCCATTTCTGCTGGTGGCTCAATATGTTTGTATTGTTTGATCTGTTCCTCCATGTTATTTTGAATGGCGTAACAGGTGCCGCACAGAGGATAACTTCTGGAACCGCAGATATCGCAATCAATTGGGCCGGCGGGCTACATCATGCCAAAAAACGGGAAGCATCAGGATTTTGTTACATCAATGACATCGTCCTAGGAATCTTAGAACTTTTGAGAGCTTACCCCCGCGTTTTATACATCGATATCGATTGCCATCATGGGGACGGGGTGGAAGAAGCGTTTTATACCACTGATCGTGTCATGACGTGTAGCTTCCACAAATTCGGGGAGTATTTTCCTGGAACAGGCACTCAGGAAGATCGGGGCCGCGGCAAAGGAAAAGGATACGCAATCAATGTTCCCCTGAAGGACGGGATCACAGACCAATCGTTCCAAAGCGTCTTCGAACCAGTGAGTGGCGGCCTTTAGCCCGAGAATTATGCTGATCTACCCAGGTTATCGCTAAAATTCTTGAAGTCTACCGGCCATCCGCGGTTGTACTACAGTGTGGCGCGGATTCTCTGGCTGGGGACAAACTGGGTTGTTTCAATCTCACGATGCGGGGCCATGCCCATTGTGTACAGTTTCTTCGAAAACAAAACATACCGCTCATCCTTCTTGGAGGCGGCGGATATACAGTGAAAAATGTTGCACGGACATGGACTTATGAAACAGCCTGCGCTCTGGGGATTGAGGACTCAATTGATCCCCAACTTCCTTGGAGTGAGTATTTTGAGTGGTTTGGTCCACGCTATCGATTAGAGGTTGTAGAGAATAACATGGATGATCTCAATGTCAAGGATGGTTCATTAGAGAAAATCCGGTACGTCTTAAACTCACATACAGCGTCGATACACTTATGCCAACCAACCATTCCGCTTAGGATAACGGCACTGGAACAACTACAGGAACTGCAGGCCGCCCCTTCGGTTGGTATACATGATGTTCCTAGAGAAAGTGTTCGACAACACCTTGGGTTCGGCAAGGACGACGAAGAAGGCAGAGAAGACCTAGATTCGCGGCTGGCTGGTAAGCTCCGTCGTCCCTCCTTCTCTTGTTTGAATTCGACGAAAACATAGAGCGTGTACGATATGCCTACAATCTTCAAGATTCGGATTCATCTTCACAAACGTCGGAAGACGATGACTCTTGGGATTCTGATGAATCTCTCAGGTCAGCCCGTCGACATAGTTCACGCGCGCGTCAGTCGCTTAAAGCCCGGACACCACGGCCACGCATGAGCCTTCTGACTGGCCAGTACTTCGGCGTCCCAGTACATGAACAGGGCAGTCATCTTGAATATGGCACGGTCCCTGGAAAAACTGCCAAACGGAGATTCTTCCAAAGCGGCGCACGGTGGGACGAAACTATGGAAGATGTCATACTCGGCAAACATGTCGCGTCACCCATCTCTATTGGGGACGTGATGGAGAAAGGCGGCCAGGATTTGGAAGAGCATGAAGGAGAGGAGGGCTGGGAGGATATGCCTGCTGAACCTTGATACGTTTTTACTTTTCCTGTGTTTTTTTACCTGTATTTTTATCAATTAATCGCAGATTAATGTATCATCCCTGGGTATTGGGCATGTCCCTACGGATGACTGTGTTGACAGAGTTGGTCACGTGAATAACTTTCGGCTCGTCTAACCCCATTTGTGAGAACAACTTGCAAGCTGGAAGATCATGTTACCTTCAGCTATCTTTCTATCTCCTCCACTGTGCCTTATCTCCCAGCGGAGCCTTAAGTAGGCATCGACATATGGTTGCTTTTCTATATCGCCTATCTCCATCCACAATATGACCCCTTCCAATGAATCCCTGCAAGCAGAACCGACTGTAACGACCCTCCCGACACTTGAATCACTATATATTACTAGCCGTACCACTCAGCTTAGCGACAGTGTCCCACCAAGTAGAACAAATCGCTTAAAGGAGAAAATCCTGACTCGTAAAGGGTGGTTTGGGGAATATGACTATTCCTGGTAAGTTCATCATATTTGCTGGTATCAGCGAGTGATACTCAGCCTCAAACCTAGGCTATGTATGCCCTCGCTTCCTTTCATGAAGACGAAGTCACGATTACCACCTTTTTATTCTCTTGAAACCGACCTTCCCCTGGCATTAGCAATATCTAGTGGTTTCCAGCATGCACTCGCTATGTTGGCCGGTTTGATCACTCCTCCGATCATCTTTGCATCTATTCTACATCTTGACGCACAAACATCAACATACATGGTTTCGGCATCACTCATTGGCTGTGGTACGACAAGATCACACATGAGTGAAGGGTACTAGCTCATTGACCTCACATCCATGGTCAGGTATCTTAAGCTTGGTACAAATGTCGCGGATACGTCTGTTCGGGAACTATTACCTTGGTACAGGCCTTATCACCGTTGTTGGCACCAGTTTTGCTACCCTCAGCACCGCAAATGCAGTTGGTTATCACTTTAAATGGCACAACCGATTGATTCTTACGATATTGATGTCAGATATTTGACGCGATGTACAAGGATGGAACTTGCCCTTCAATCGTATCCAACACTGGGTCTATTACGCGAGGACCATGCCCAGACGCTTATGGGAAACTCTTGGGTAAAGGGACAACTCTTTACGCGATTTTTTTCGGCACGCTGACAGTTTAGTACAGGCACCTCATTAATTTGTTCCTTCCTAGAAATAACCATGTCTTTTCTTCCCGCGCATGTTTTAAAGCGCGTATTTCCGCCCATTGTGACAGGTGAGGGGACTCGGGCTTCGCGACACCGCCGCATCTAATCTGCACCGCAGGGACTGTTATTCTTATGATCGGCGCCTCTTTGATCGGAGCATCGGGGATGGCCAATTGGGGAGGGGGTTCCAATGACTGCAGACATGCACCCACGGGAACCATCTTTGAGCTCTGTCCCACCATATTTGCACCACGGCCTCTTCCGTGAGCTTCAACCCCATTTTTTCTTTACTTCGAACCTACCGAGTAAAGTGTTAATTTTAAAGTTGGGGTTCGCCCGAGTTCATCGGCCTAGGTTTCCTGTCATTCGTCACGATAATCTTAACGGAGATTTTTGGATCTCCATTCCTAAAGAACATCAGTGTTATTGTTGGTCTGGCAGTCGGCTGTATCGTAGCTGGAGGCGCGGGTTATTTTGATGGATCGAGTATCGAAAGCGCTCCTCGTATCACATTCCTATGGTGAATACCCAAATCAATTTAGCCCCTCAGACAGCCCTTCTAATGGTGCAACAGGGTCCACAGATTCAAAATATCAGTCTACCCGCCGGCTATCTTGCCCATGCTAGCTGTATATGGTATAAAGTTCCCATTCCACGATTATCCACGATGTTCACACGCTCAACATATCAGTTTCTCTTGCGATGGAAGCCATCGGTGACATCACCGCATCAGCGGAAGTATCAAGAGTTGAGGTCCAAGGACCAGAGTTTGAGACGAGGATCCAAGGTGGAGTTCTGGTAAGCTCCCATTTTGTTAGGAGTTCCGCGATCCTTTCGTTCATTACTTTCAGGCCGACGGTATTGGAGGTTTCGTTTCAGCCCTATTCACCGTTACCCCACTATCAGTATTTGCACAAAACAATGGTGTTATTGCTATTACGCGGTGTGCAAATCGGGGAGCAGGGAGGTGGTGTTGCGTTTTTCTGATCATCTTTGGCGTTCTCGGAAAGATATCAGGTGTCTTCTTGTCCATTCCAAATCCAGTTTTGGGAGGTGTTACCACTTTTTTGTTTTCGAGCGTGGCCGTTTCTGGAATACGAGTGCTTTCATTCGTCGACTTTTCACGGCGCGAGAGGTTCATTCTCGCTGCGGCACTATCGTTTGGTTTGGGCGACTTGCTTGTACCGGAGGTCTTTACGCATCTATTTGATAGGGTAAAAAACCCGAGCTTGGGGTTGCAGGGGTTATTCAATTCCATTACAATTGTGCTCAGCACGCCATGTAAGTGAGCTTCGTCTTCAAGCCTTATTCTCCTCACATCTGAATCTACAGTTCTCTCCTCGGGAATCGTCGCTGTTCTACTCAATCTGCTTCTTCCAATTGAAGTCTCTGACGAATCAGAGGACAAGGAATCTGATATTGAAGACCATGCATGTGCAATCAAGGCCTCCTGATGACTTGCACCCTTGAAGCAAACCTTACGACAATTACCGTTGTTACTAGTATCACGGCGACTTTACTACTACCCGGTGGATCAGATACATTTATGAGTTTTGTGCAACTGCAAATAGAGGGGATCTATTCTCATCACATGCAAGTTACGTGTTCCACCATCAATATCATTTGCCTGATTCCATGTACTTGTGAACGTAATATATACCTGTCTAGGTATACCTCTACAAGTTTGCATCGTGTCATCGAAACAAGAATATACATTGCCAAATGCCAGGGAGACGGATCAATCAAGCTGTCTTTGCTGAGGTTCGAACAATTCAGAGCTCTAACAAAGCTGGAAGCATGCATGTCTATTGACAACATCCATGTCATCGCACATTTGCGGCTCATGATCAGGGCATTATGTACCAACGTTCACGTGTGGCTTTGTAGGGACTAAGGCACCCACACATCTCCAAGGCTACGCGTGTGCAAAGACAAAAGATCAACGGCCAAGACCAACTCATGACATTAGGGTGACACTTATGTAGGCCAATTGCAAACAAGTCCTACAATCATGGAAAACATGAGTGACGTAAGTGTAAGTGGGCCAGTAACAAATCCCCCGTTTCATCTCTCTACTCCCGCAGTCGCACAAGTCACAGAACGACCGCGCCTTACAGATAGCACGACAGCTGATTCCGTATAACGTTGAATGATAACTGAAACTCACCCTCGTTATGAGTTATCAGGTTCGGTACTTGTACTGCGCCAATGTGTTGTATAGAAAACGAACCCTCAGGTCAGCCCTATTTTGGTGATGCCTACTGCTGCTACATGCCTATGGTACACCTCACTCGAATTCTGTCACACATCGAACCTGGATCAAAGAGAGGCGATCACTTGTCCCACTGCCTGGCTGTACTGGTGAGCTAGACTCTTCTCATAAAGTCGAGAACAAACTAGACTAGTAGCGGTGAACCCGTTTATCCCGTTAGTTCAGGCATGATGCCGCCTGCCACGGATCGTAGGCTGTCCATTTTCATCAGGACGATCGCCATCCCATTACTTCTTTGTTTGGTCCGTGTTCAAGCTGTACAGACTGCTGTGCTGTTGACATCTCTACTGGCACAGGATAATTGATCATATCACTTACGCTGGCCCCTAGAGCTGTGTCATTCATGATTAATCGTTATACTGTGCAACCCAATGATCTCCAGTAGAGAGCACTGGCAATTCCATCAACGAGGCGGCAACCATATCCTAATTTCATGATGTCATCCATATTGTGACTCTCGATCCTGCCAGGCCGTATCGCGACCTATGTAGGCTCTGAATGTATAGAATGCTGCGCTTCAGTGGACATGTTACATTACTTGGTTTGTTCGGATGCCCTAGAGGACGAGGAGGTTGCTGACCTGTTATCGCTTCAGGCCATGCGCCGCAAATGCAAGCTAGGAATCGAGACCATCCCATTTCACATACAGTCTAGCCTGGCAATCACGGCGAACATCTTGAAGTTTCCTCCTACCTCGGTCCACCACCTCCCTGGTTTCTATATCACCACCTATTCTCCTATGGCACAATTCGATACTGATACTGGTGATGTCGAGGCTATCCAGATGATTGTCGGTTTGCTCTGCTAAAAGTAGGTATCCCAACCTGAAATTCATGTCCAACTGCCCATCACTCCAGGCGATCCACTTGGGTAGAAGCCATCTTACCCTTGCAGTTACGGCGAACCTTATCTAACGTAAGCATACAACTCACCCCCAAGACACAGAATAGGGTCGACCACACAGAAAAGGAGGTAGGCGCTTCTGTAAAGACTATACCATTGAGTCTAACGAAATGTGACCATCGCATCCAGATTCCAGGCCGTTCACACGAGGTCCCAATGGGTAAAATCACTTGTATTACTTGTTATCGATGTCTTATTTAATATCCATCCTCACGCCTTTGGGAGCCATGATGAACTTTGTCTTTGTGGAGACAACTTCTTGATACGTGTCAAGGCTAATTCTGGTGCGCATGAAAATGAGCTGGCCTTAACAACATCTCAAAGAAGTCCGAAAATGGCCTATGATCGCAATTTGCAGCTCTCCTTCTAGTATTTATATACACGCTGTACATATATATTTCGCCAAGCAAATATCACGCAACTATCCAAACTCCTCTTGGCATGGGGAGGGGAATCTATCTTGTTTACAAACGTCATCTCAAGGTGGACTTTGTATGGCATGCGCCAGGTCCAAGATTGAAACCGGTATATTTCGCACACTGCAACTTCGGTTTCTGGCATTTCAATTATGGAACTGATAAAAATGTTGCGTTTTAGGTACGAGACAGCTCGGCGAATCGTCCGTGCCAAACTGCATGCACGGAACTTTAATCTCGATCTCCATGGGCAATAAAATAACTATATCTTGACTTGATGCTGAGTGCGCTAAACATAAATTTCGCTCCCCCCCTTTTTTTTTTTTCTCCTGTCCGCGACTCCGCCCAACCACTACTATCCCATGGTTTCGCCAACTGATTCAAACGAGGCAAAAACCGTGAGGCTACGCCTAGTCGCTCTCCTATCTCTCTATGGCCTCCTCCCTGCATCATTCGACGAGGCCGCCTTTCTTGACTTCAACTCCCCACCTCCGTTGGACTCAACGAACATCGATAGGGAGAGCATGCTTCGGTCGCTAACTGCTATCGCCCGGAAATTAGACATGCCCGAAGCTGATGGGACATTGTCACCCTTTGTCGAGCAACGGGATAGGCGACACACAGGTGAGCCCCCTACATAACAAAAGTCAAAACTCCTCGGGGTTTTGAGGATGCGATGATTGATGACATCTGTTATTTATTTTTTTCTGAAACTTGTGTTATGTTTTATCAGAAATCTCCTGAATTTATCGCGTCGCATGGACTTCAACTCAGTTTCCTTTGAGTAACGGATCACTACGGGTGAATGGACTTCTTGATGCTTGTACGTTTCGTTTAGCAATAGGTCCACTACAGGGGGACTGAACATTTGCTAGGTACATAAGGGTGCAGGTTATTACATTACATACGTTACCTTATTTATCATTGCAAATATGGACTTGGATATGTACCACGAGCTATTATTGTGCGAAAAAAATTGCTACGCTCCGAATGGAGTTCACAACGCATATGTAATGTACCCTAAAGGATTAGGGGGGGGGGGTCTATTTCCTCGCTCCGAAGATGGTTGCTAAAACCGGGCACAGAATGAATCCAACAGGATCTAAATAACGAGTAGCACTTCATCAAAAACCAACTTCGCAACCTTACTGATTATGGATCTGCCATGTCATCCCATCCATCTTCCTCCATGTCATCCACAGTTGAATTTCGGCCGCCTCTTTCCATCAGCCCCCCCACGCCATGTGATTGCAACATTTGTGATGTAGCACCGTATCTCTTCGCAACAGCGTCTTCCGTGCTCTCATCCCATCGTGCTCCACTCTGAAAGAAACGCCGCTTGGGTGTCCTAGCGAACATGATCCCATTCACGTCGTACTCTCCATAACCGTACCCATACCCATACCCGCATCCATATCCGTAACCATAGCCATATCCCTGGCTAGGGTCATAAATAGGAACCTCATAATACTGCCCTGTTATTATGCTCATGCGTTTTCTGGGGTGTCGGGCTTGGTGTTGTCGGCGTGGCCGTGAGGTCTGTGACATTGAATCGTCTTCGTCCGAGTCCCATGATTTCTCGTCATCCGAAGTGTCTGAAGGCGTGTCAGGTTCTTGCATATAGGCGTATTGTGCGTGCTCTATTGCTGCTTCATTAGACGTATAACATGTGAGACAGTAGAGGCAGGGACTTACGGGCTAGCTTTGAGTCTAGTTCATCCATGGTTCCTGTTCGATCGCTACGAAAACCTAAATGCTGACCCACACTTGCTCTAGGGACATCGTGCATGCCTACTGAGGGGGCAGCAGTCAGTTCCTGCAGCTGTTGTAGGGCCGTTACCCTGGAAACACGTAAGCACTTTGTGTTCTTTCCTTTTCACAGCAGGGATGTGACGAACCTGATCTTGTCCAAAAGGCCGTCCTTGACATTCAGGTCGTCCATGTTATTCTCTACAACCTCTAACCTATACCGGGGACCAAACCACTCAAAGTATTGATTCCACGGAAGATTCGGGTCAATGGTGTCCTCTATACCAAGTGTACATGCCGTCTCATAGGCCCATGCACGGACAACGTTCTTGACAGTGTAACCTCCCCCGCCAAGTAGTATAAGGGGCACGTTTTGCTTTCTCAGGAATTGAACACAATGTGCATGACCTTCCATGGTCAAATTAAAACAACCAAGTCTGTCGCCGGCTAGAGAGTCGGCACCGCACTGCAGCACGACAACTGACGGACGGTAGACTTCTAGAATCCTAGCAATGATCTAGATAAGGTCAACAAATGAGCCGAATTAAAAAAAAAAAATGGATTCAACATACTGGGTCGAATACACTCTGAAAAGCTTCGTCTGTAATTCCATCCTTCAAGGGCACATTGACAGAGTACCCTTTCCCCTTTCCCCTTCCCTTATCTTCCTGTGTCCCAGTCCCAGGAAAATACTCGCCGAATTTGTGAAAACTACATGTCATAACGCGATCTGTCGTGTAGAACGCCTCTTCCACACCATCCCCGTGGTGACAGTCTATATCGACATACAAAACGCGTGGGTATGACCGAAGAAGCTCCAATATCCCGAGGACGATATCATTAATGTAACAGAAGCCAGAGGCTTCTCGCTTCTTTGCGTGATGCAGGCCCCCGGCCCAGTTGATAGCAATATCCACTGAACCGGACGCGATACGTTCTGAAGCAGCTAAAACGGGTATAAGCCCCCCACTGAATCTTATAGGAATTTAAGTCTGTTTTCCCCACATATTGAGCCACCGGCGGAAATTGAACAGAACTCAAAGACTCCCTCGAATGCCGGGTTATCGTCCCCAACTAGAACTAAAGAACGCCTTGTGTGTGAGAAAGGGAACAATGATTTGGAGGATACAAGTAGTGATAGAGCCGCATACATCTTGTTCCATGACCTGTCAGCTCCTCTACCGTCTCTGGTGTAACCCGATTGAGGAAATGTATGTATTCGTCCGTATGGAATGCAGTCATGGCTTCTGGTGTTGCTCTTTTGGGTTTCTAACCAGCTTCAGGTACGGTAAACGGCTATGTAGAGAGAGGACTCTGACACACCAAGACTTGCATCTTTCCAAGCATGTCATAGGAACTGACCAACTCGTGCGTAACGCGTACGCGATGAGGCTTCATGAGGTGACCGAGACCATATGTGTACGCTCCAGTATCAGCTAAGGATTGTTGCTATAAGAACGGATCATGGAGGAGTGAACCGAGAACAGAGACGTACGATCATAGTAGTAGGCCACCCTCCGTTTCGACATGTTGAAAGAAGAAAGTTACAGGTAGTTAGGAATTAGTGATAATCAAGAAAAAAAGGGTATCTAGCAAGGGTGGGAGACAGGACGGCCTGTCAGAGTTTATGATCAGGTCCGTGCACCCCGGCTCCAATATAAATGGCCTTGTCGATCATGTGAGGGTAACAATGGGGTCCATATCTCTAGTAGATTATAGAAGCAGAGAAGGGGACCCATAATACCAGTCATAGCAGTCAATATATATTTGGAAACGTATCGTTAAGTGAGCTTCAGCCAGCTATCTGACTAGCGCCAGGCTGCTGGTACTTTTGATGCAAGTGACACGTAAACAACCCCTCAGTAAAACAATCAGCAATTACATGAAGCGGTATTTGCTTATTTATAGCGTTTCTTTTCTTTTCTTTTTGCAAGAAAGGAGTCCAAACCTATCACAGTAAACGGAAAGAGGAACGGGGGAACGGAAGAAGGTGTGGAATTTGAAAACGAAAACGCGTCGCGTCCTTTTGTACGTGACTTGCTGATCACAATCCCCCCGATCGTGTAGAATTGCCTATTTTGGGTATTGCATGATCGCATGCTCCACGACAGTAAAATCATTGTAAGACGCGTTGGAGTTATTTCCAATAGCAATAAAAATAAATTCAAAACTAGGAAGACTTTGGCTCCCTTATAAGAGAACGTGTCGAATGGCCAAAGTTGTTCCTAGAGCTCAGGCTTATGCAAAGCTCGTAAAACCATTCCCTCATGATCAATTAGGACCGATAAACTGATACAATATCCGTCGCACCAAGCCTGAAAGGTGTTGAGGATCGTTTTGGTATGCACTCTGTATGCATGAAATTAACACATGAACCATGATAATAACTCAGATTCGCTTACCATTACCATAGCCATTCCAAGCATTGTGAGCTGTTAGCAGTACAGAAAAGGTGATTTTGTGAACAAAAAAAAACAGATGGATGGGACAGTATACGCACCAACACATCTCCCCATTTCCCCGTTCTAAACACCAACCCTTTCCCTCGAGCCATAACCCATGCACTCTCCAAAGCTTTCGGTAGCGTGTACATCGCAAGCTCCCCACGACGGCGCTTCTCTTCCACAAAAAGCGACAGTCCCGCCATGAAACCCGGGAATGCAAACGAGGGTTTCGATATGAGGACGTCAATGAGCCACTGTGGTATTTTGCTCAGCGGATTCGAGGTGTTCTTTGAGTGCAGGAGGGTCAAGTATTTGTGCAGATTGTGTTTAAAACAGTACAGTGCTGTACAGGCCAAAACGTTCAGAACCCCCATATCCCTAATTTCAAAGTAGAAATAGACAACAAAAAAAACCCACTTTGATATATCACAACAAAAGTACCAAGGAAGGCGGAGCTGCGCATGCTGCCTAGACCTGCACGAACGAGGACTTTGCCAGGATCAGCTACGAACGACCTACGTTTGAACAAAACGGCCGGTACAAAATGAAGAGCGCCATATATCGGTAACATCCATTTGAACACGGCGAAAAAGCGGTCGAGAGGCACCGAGCGGCAGTATGTCAATGCAGGATGAACTGCTGAACAAGGTGCGTAGCGGGGAGAGTAAAGAGGCTCTATAAGAGCCAGGGGATCAGGCGGGAATAGGGAGAGAGACCGGAGGCTGAGGAGGTCTTCCACGTTGCTTGGTGTGGTATCCTACTGACACGTAAAATGGTGTAAAATCAGTTATTATTAATTTGACTCACGCTTCTAGATGCTATCCGATCCAAATCTGCCATATCAAATTTACCTTCCCTTACGAGGCCATAGTTCATTCGCACACACTCAGCGGGAACCTTCGAGGCCTGGACAAGCCTGGAAGGTTATTCGCGTCAGTTTTCCTCTGAGAATGGAAGTCATTATCAACATACCAAGTTGTGTACGAACGTGGAAGCGTATCTGGGCGTAGTAAAAAGCTGTATAAAATTTGTCCAGAGCTGGAAAATCAATCTATCAGCACTAGTATCTGTACAGTGCCGCAGAGAACTGCATACGCCAACGCAAAAACCAGAACATCCCCATGAGGTATATGGATACCACGTTTTGTAGTGAACGCGTTATATGAGCCTTGTAACCCCCTTAATAAAAGCCGTAGACAATTAAGCCGACACTCCTCTAAACACAAACACTGTACGTACCGAACAAAAAGCTGCTGAGCAATGATACCCTTGCGACCTCTCGTCTCCCACATAATCCCAAGACCACCAGCAATAGCACCCGCCAGAGCCGCATGCCACCTCCTTGTCCTCTTCCGGATCAGCGCCAGCTGTGCGTCAGTGCTGAGTGATAGCCGAGTACTACGCTCAGAAAGCGGAACACGAAGGGTCGTAGTAGGATTTTCGGCAGTGGGCCCTTCTTCCGAGTCTGAGTCCGTAAAGAATGGGGACTCGGAAAACTCCTTGTTAGTTTTTAACTTTGCTTTTGGAAGATCGAGGGCTGGGATAAGGATGGGTAGAGCGTTTAATAAAAACTTGTAAATGGACGTGAATGTTCCTATGATAAGAAGGTGATATAGGATTCAGTGGGGTCAATGTAACTGTGGTCGTTCTAGCGCACCGAGCATTAGGCCGAAACGCAGGGTATCTCGTCCAAAGATGGCATGCCTGACAGCTGCGAAGCGTATGTCTCTAAGCGCAAAGCAATAGATCAGCTCAAAAAACCCCCCTGCGCAAATGGCATTACCGTGGAATTTTCTGAATGCGAATGAGTGCCAAAACGAGATTGATACACGCTCGGATACTCAGCGCAAGTGCCCCCGATCCTAACATAGTCGGCCACCCTCAAGGTTAGCATAACAGAAAACCAAGTATAGAAAGTAGCAGTGGTAGCAACAAAAGAAAAGTAAAATTCACTGACGAAGTCCCCCAACTGCAGCATGCTCAAAACACGCCGTTAAGGTCCGAAGTTCAACCACAGGCTCTCCCCGATCCCTCCAGACCATTTTTCGTGCCTCCTTCAGTCTTTCCTGGTGATTCGCTAGCGCTACCAAGTTGTCAAAAGATGCCATGGCGCGCCGGCGTGGAGTAAAGTGGATGCCCCCTGTGTCTGGGGTGCAGGCACCAGTCAAAGGAGTCTCGGAGCCTGAGTCCATGTTGGTAATTGGAGCTGCGCCAGTTGATTCTGAGTTCAATTCGCGTGGGCTTGATCAACCAGGCTTGACTGGTCGCTTGGTGGAGACGCCGGTTGGGACGAAGGGGTAATCACAAGGGACAATGGCGCCTAATATATATATATCTGTCAGCGAATCGCTGTTCGCGCCCAGCTGAGCGCTTGGTTGACGCTACATAGCACAGACAATTTACAAGACACTGAAATGGAAAAAGACAGGCTGGTAAGCGAGCATTGACTTGAATTTCCTGTGTTCCTCCCTGTAATTTTCTATGGACACGATTTCGTTCTTACACTTCACCATTACTATTTCTCTCCGCTTTTTGGTTTACCTGCCCAGCTCTAAAAATTCGCTACAAAGTTTGATAATGCAAAATATACCCTGGATCGTTACTAACGAGGTCTGTTGCAGTTCCATCATTTGGAAATATAATTACGCGCTCATGCATGAGCGCGTAATTATATTTCTTCAACTCCCAGCTCTGAGCTTCTCATCACTAGTGCCACTGTCCTTTATCGCTACAGAATGGCTTATACGACGGTCTTGCTCACTAAGATGGTGAGAGCATAGCGACTGGCTACAACACCTATGTAGGCTGCCACAGGATAACCATGTACATATTGTTAAAATAGCGTCGATGATACGGCTTAATGATATTTAGGTGACAAACGGTACATAGCGTATATAAGTACCTAAGAAATGATAAGATAAGATAAGATAACGGGTGTGGCTATGCTCAGCTCGCATACTCCAACACATATCGTACTTGTCATCTCAGGTCGCGGGTGCCCAACTAGTGAAGAAAAAAAGCTAAGCGAGTTTCGTTCTCCCGTTTGCAATACCGTTTGCAATAAGCCCTATCTAGTCGACCAATCTATAAGTTATCAGAGTAGAGTCTAATTTGCCCCACAGTTTCCTTTTTGAGAGTCAAGCAACGTGAAGGTGGGCCAAGTTGGACGTACCTGGCTCGGTAACTTGTAATCTATTTTAGAAAAGGGGGAATGGCTGCAATAAGCCCTAATGTACGCAATTTATTTATACCAGAGAAGGAGCATTAAAATAAAATATTTAAGCCCCATCAGTAATGGACTTGAACGGGATAGGATACAGCCTTATAAGGGACGATTTCAATCAATGCCTGTTAAAACCCTGACTGTCATGTCATAGTTAGGAGCCCAGGACCCTGGTTCTAATCACACCAATCTCAACGCCACGCATGATGCAGTCACTTCAATTGATTATAATCCATGATTACATACCAGATATTCATTCCCATTCATTCTAATTCTAAATACTTGGTTGCCACTACTGCAATGATCCTCCTTTTTCTTTGCAGGTTGGACGTTGAACCCTTGGGTGTTTGGCACCTTGGCGTGAATTGCGTTGGAATATTTGGGATCTCTGAGGACGTACGCAATGCGTCCCAGTGCCATCTTATTGCCTTCTCTTACCTTGATTGAGCCAGCGTGCAATTGTAATGTAGTACCACTACCAAACTTTCCACGTATCCCGCCTCAGAACAGCCAAAGCCTTCTCCGCACGATCCCATGCCAGTGCCTCACCTAGTGCTACACCAATTAAACATTTGAACATCATTACTATGGCACGAGCAGAGGATGACCAGGCAGGGCTCCAATTCTCAAGGTGTAGGCAGATCCTGCATCGACATACCATATTTTCGTGCCTAGGCGAGCCATTCTTCTCGTATATATTTCAACGAGAATTACAATAATATATGTGGCGCTGAGCGGGGCTAACCCTGGCTGGCAGCCATTTGAATGACCAAGTCGGTTAATATCTATTTTTCTGTGTCACTGACGCGCTATGCTTACCATACATCCCCCTTTTCCTACTCTTATTTCCGACGGCAGCGCTGGGAGCTGCTGTCCCCCCACTTAAACTTCCATCGCACAACCGTTTATCGCTTCACAAAAGAGCCACTTTGACGCTTCCGCCTTTTTCATTTTCTGGTTCTATCTCAAATTACTCAACGCTCGCAGGTGCATTAGGTCATTTAACCATCGCCATCACGAAAAACATCCCCAGCGCAGGTATACCAGCGATGTTATTGGGTGGCGCAAGCACAGAGTCATCGGCACCAATGTCGCTGCAAAGAAATTGCCTACTGCAAGATTCTACTCCCATGACATATAATCTGTCCGCCTATCCGTCACCCATGGCCCCACATATTCATCAGCACGAATCTAACTGCAAAATGTATGCCAATTGGACGATATTGACAATGACTATGATATTGATGATAACTACGATATTGACGATGACTCCGATTGTTGTTGGACTGATCATGAAACATGAAAACCATCGCCTGGAAGGACAGTGAGGACGAAGGCGGTTGGTTGCACTACGACCATCATACGATGAACCACTAAACGCTTGAGAATATCAACCATATCCTCAACAATGTTTAGTAGATGCAGTATTGTAGACAGATACTGAAAATGATCTGCTAAGCTATAACACCTATGGGGTGATCCCGCACACAACATCTACGATAGATGGCAGTACGCGATCATCTCCAACGTGCTAAGATCTATAGGAACTATGGGATCGTTCTCAGTCATTCCATTTGAAGCCCCATGATTCTCTCAACCCATCTCTGCAAGCACAGCATTTGAGTCATAGTACTTGATGCACCATTGTTGTCCGGTGTCGTGCCCCACCCAACTGCGCTGAGAAAGTTAATCCTAGTGTCCTTGTCGAGCAAGGTGATTGAACTTAACCAGGGACTGTTATGATTATACTTCAATAGTAACAAGATGATACAAGGCTAAAGCTACACGATTTACATACAAATCCAAGAAACGGTAAGGTAAATTAGATGATGATACAACAAATAAGATATCCAAAGGCCCCAGCCCAATAAAGTCCACAACAAATACAGTGTAAGGCGTAAGCAACAAGTCGTTTGGGCTACCGATGCAAGAAAGCTCAGATTGATATGTATCTGTTCGTATTTACAGAGTTAAAATAAGATTTGTACGACAAGAGATAGACTGACCTTGTATCCTGACCCCAACTACACACCGTTATCGTGCTTTGTGCCAAAGATACATTCTAAGCGCCAACAGCCACGATGGTCGTAACACGTAATACATCATGTTGGATTGAAAGATACAACGAACAGAACGGCCTGCCTTCTAGATGACGTTCGAAGGGAAACGCGCCGCCTGGAGCCCTACAGATCGCGGGTGGTTCATAGCCATAGTTCATTCGTTATCAATGATATCTTCTGGATTGTGCAAATTTCGATCCTGGAGTTGAGGCATGAGATGGGGGAGGTCATGAATACCGTTGGGTATGCCAGAAAATGGGGTTGACACATTATCTAATTGAGTAGGTTTCGAGAAAGGATCAAGTCCTGGAGATAATATATCCATCTCTTCTAGATCTGGCTCACCCTCGGCGTCAACTTCGCCTTCTGCGTCGGCATCACCTTCATCGATATCAGCTTCAGCGTCGGCGTCGGCGTCAGCGTCAGCATCTGCATCCACGTCGCTATCAGCATGGGCACCTCCTCCTTGCTGATCAGCTGCTGTAGTAGGCAGCGACTGATGGTCTGTAAGGCTTGGGGAAGGAGAAGAGGAAGGGGGTCGATCATCTGATACTGTTCTTACGCTTTCGACGTTTGCGCCCCGCTTCATTGCATCTACCTGGTCATCCATGTCCATTCCCGGTCCATGTGCTAACAGCTTATCAAAGCTAGGCTCCTGGCCAGCTTGGAATAAGGATGGGTCGCCGACATCTGATTGTACCTCATCTAGTTGTTTTTCACCACCTAGTGTAGGCGTCGTGCGTGGTTGGAGCCCGATAGGCGGAGGAGGTTGGGAAACTGACTTTCGAAAGGCCTCCATTTGAACTACTATAGGTTCCTTGGGCTGCTCCTGTTCGGCCGTGCTTTGCTCCTCTTGTTCCTCAGATGCATCCCCTTTCTCAGTAAGGTACTCTTGCATCTCAATATCGTGGGCTAGTGCTAGTTTGGCTTCGCCCTCTTGTTGAGCGTCTTCCCTTGTCTCCACGATAAGTTCGCCACGAGAAATTTGAGGTAGGTCATTGTTTATGATGGGACTCGTACCAGCTTGGAGTTTCGGATCAGATATCTCCACAGGAGATGTAAGTGACGGAACCTCCACCGCCGTATCCATCCGGATCTCTTCTCGTTCGTCCATTACAACTTCCTCTTGTTCACCATCTGTCATTCCTTGTAAGTTGCCACGCGACTCTAGTCCTTCGCCTACCACTTCCAATTCCGGTGGTCCCTTTGACTGAACAGGGACACTGGAACCACTCCCGAACACACCCTCCGCCTGCTCTATCAATTCTGGCGATGAGCGGACCACAAGTGTCCCGTCAGCTCGCATGTTCTGAACCTTTTCATCTTCCCCAACCACAGACTCAACCACAGACGCAGCACGCTCGCCCACTGAAGACTCTCTTTTGAATGGCGGATTATCCGACGGTGGCCTTTGGCTAACACTTCTACTCCCACTTCTACTAGCGGACCCTGCCTTATCATACATGTTCATCCTGGCGCTAGGTGGTGAGATCATCCTTGGGATAGCTGGCGTATGCAAACTCTCTGGGACAAATGTAGTTGATGCGGGCGGTGGAGGTAAGATCACCCTTTCCGCTGATGCCTTCCCGCGCGTTTTCCGTGACGTCGCAGGCTTGCTTTTATGTTTCTCAACTTCCTTGGCTACCGCTCTTGTTCTACTACGCGTTTTCTTCAGTGCTGATGCCGGAGTATAATTCGTATCTTCGTCAACCCCGACGTCTCGCGTTTCACGTCCTTTGCCTTTTCCGCGTTGATCATGGGAGCGGAACGCTGCTGCTTGGTCTGCTAGCACATCCAACGCACTCTTCACGCGGCCGGTAACTTCACGCTCCTCTTCTGTCCCGTCATCGTCCCAGCTAGCGGCGGCCCGCATAGTTGCTACTCTTCGGCGCTTGGGCGCGGGGCTTTCTGGTTGCTCGACGGCTGCCGCAGCCCTCCGTCGCCCCGTAACGGGATGTTCATCCATACCATTGACACCATTCACGCGTGCTTTACTGTTAGTAGCGTTATTGTCCGCCACCCTGTCATTGTCCATCATGCGAGCAGCATCAAGAAGCGACGATAACGGCGTAGGTGGGTTGCTCTGACCCTGTACCTGCTGGAGCCCAGAGATCGTACTGCCACGCTGTTGTTTCGGCCGGGGTGTGATTGAAGTATTTCTATCTCTAATTGGCTGGTGTCGATGACCACCTCTTCCGTGACCTCTGCTGTGACCGGTTCCGCTATCGCTGCCCTTACTACCTGATCCAGCACTCCCGACTTTGTCAGGTTCAACCATAACAAACGCCGCATTGGTTGCTCGGGGACTAGCGGTAGCATGTATATAGCCTTTAGATGTTTGCGGGCTCCCCGGCGTCCCACTGGGTCTAACCTCAATAATGTCCGGCCGGTAATACGATAGACCCCCTGCCCCACGCTCTACTATTCGTTCTGTCCGCTCCTTCTCTAATCTCTCAAGGTCCCGGTTTAAGCGCTGCCGCTCTTTCTCATTCTTTTGAACATCTGCTTCGCGCTTCTTGTCGCGCACGTAACCAGCCAAAATCCCAGCACGCTCACGCCCAATCTTGCGAGCGGCAAGGAGGAGATGCTCTGCACGTGCATCGACCATAAGAGGCGTAAGTGGCAGGCCTTGGGAACGTTTGGATTTCGAACGATTCGGGCGTGAAGATGGCCGTGAGGGCGAGGGTAAGTTTGATGATGGCTGCCCAGGTTTATCAGGCGTCGGAGGTGAAAATTGTCGTGTTGATTTGCCAGAATGTGATCCAGCGAGGGCAGGCGCGCTCACTTGAAACTCGAGCGTGGTGGGTGGAGCAGTGAGAGGACCTCCCACCTGAGCTATGGTAGGTTTACGATAATGATCACCGGTAAACGTTGGTTGGGTGGTGGCGGATGGAAGGGATTGGGCTTGGAATTGAAAAAAGGAGCTTGAAGTCACAGGCCGCTCTACTCCATCCGTGGGTTGGGTTTCTGCCCGTCTATCACTTGCTACCTGCTGCTCCGGGGTGGGGGCCGGAAAAACGGGTACCCGAGGTGGATCCTTCTTCTTCTTCTTCTTCGGTTTCGCTTTGTCGACTGCGAGGTGTACATTGGGATATGGCAACGACGAGAGACTCGAGATATGGCTATTTATTGACATCACGGGCTGCATAAGCAAGACCGGCCTGAGTTTCGTTATCTCAGTTTCGAGACATTGAAGTCGAGTTTGCGTATCGCTGAGCTGAGAGATAGTAGCCGTTAGAGTCAAGATTTACATAGGGATTAGTGCTACAAACCTTTTCCCGGAGTGCCTTATTATCAGACTCGTAGTAACGTTCAAAATCCTGGATAAGCTGCTTAGAAAAAGTAAGAACTGGCTTAAACAGACTCACGCACCGTATCCTTAGACTCATCATTGGTCGCCTTATTCCGTTGGGCAATTAGAGCCTCTGCCATCCTGTCCCACTCATACCGTTGAGCTGCCCAGCGTGCTCTCTCCTCCTCCGTTTGCCGTAATAAGAAGTCACGTTGAGAAATGAGACCAGATATAACCTCTGCCTGGTATAAAAGTTGGCTTCGATCGAAGGACGGCGATTCTGTGAGTCGATATAACTAGTATGGAGGTTGAGCCACTGAAGCACAACAATTAGTTGTGCGCACATACCATTTGTATGAGTTCCTTCTCTCTCTGGTTCAAGCGATTAGCATCCACAGATTCAGAACTTATCTCTGCAACTCTGTGGCGTATGTGAGCGATCTCACTCTCAGCAAGTGGCTCAACAGATGCACTCCTAGGTATGGCATCTATCTGCTGAGGAGCTGGCGACGGAGACATGCTATGAATGATATCGCCGAGCTGAAGATCTGGAATTACGACGTCGTGGGCAGCCATAGCAGCAAGCTCGCCGCTTGGTTATTTTTTTTTGGGCAATAGGCTTACAGGGGCAGGTTCGCCGTAAATCGTGTCAGCCCAAATACATATAAACAACTGGAACCCGCGACCAGTCACGTGCACAGAAGACGTTGCGTAAGCGTCCTGCTCCGTCAGGGTCATGGATAAGATGGTATCAGGATAGTTCATGTACAAGCGTATGATGGTTCCAGGTCAAGTAAATGTCCACTAGAGTTCACATTTTAGCCCGAGGCAAGCCACCCCTCTCTCCCCAAATCTCACGAGCTTCTTTCCGCAAAGGAGCCTTTACAACCTTACCGGCTGCATTTTTCTCTGCACGCAGAGCATATGAGCAAAGGGTATACTCGTAGATGGAATGTAAATACCAAGAGGCTCATTCTTTATGACAATTAGTACGGGGACCGCATACCTCGGAAGCCTGAATTATGACTGATCAGTTGCTGAGCTCACAATCTTCACATCTACCATACCTCTTTTCTGCAACAGAAACAAGCGAAGCTTCCGACACCTGGCCCTTGAATGACGGTTTCACCGAAACAACCGCCGCCACGACTTCACCAAGCCTATGATGTGGTACGCCCACTGCAGCAACCTCCATCAGCCGCTCATCTTCATACAGAGCGTTTTCTACGGTGGTAGAATCCTGTTGGTGAGGACGACCTTGAGAAAAAAATGGTTATGTACTTTTTCTCGCATCATTATAAGATATAATAACCTGACAGCTAATCCCCAAAGCCTTAAGATGTTGTCATTGTAACATAATCATAAACTCATACCTTCTTCAGGAACCCATTTGCGCATCAGCACAATCTTGGTGCCAGAAAACGCCGCGTACATCTGTTGAGCGGTGTTTGTTATGCGCGGGCACTCACTATGTTCACACAGAACGCACCATCCTACTTGTAGATCCCGTGGCATGGAAAAGAGGAACCGAAATCAGTGTGGCCTTCTGTGGGGTTGTGGAACTTATGGGAAGAATATGCTCGCCACGTCGTAGAGCACCTCTGTGAGCTGGAACCAAAGACTTGACCGACAAGTTAGATGTGTGATCCCCGGAAATACCTCTTTTGATGCCTGAGTACATACATTGAGGAGATTCGTGAGATACATTCTCTGAGTACTGAGCACTCCTTTCGGTAAACCAGTGGTCCCTTAACAAAATTAATCGGCCACATATTCCATACTGCAGCTAGAACCACCACAAGACGAAGAAAGAACGTACCAGAGGTAAACAAAATCGTCGAATTGTCTTCTGGCTCAATCTCTACCTCGCCCTCCCCTGTTTCAATGCCCCGTGTATCTCGGTTGTGCGCATCAACCACCACATCCCAGCTTTTCATCCCTTTCCATTGTTTTCGTCCCTCATGAGCATTCAGAACCAAAATACCCGTACTTTTGGCCTCCGCTATAATTTCGCCTGCGATCTTTTCCAGGATATCGGCCCTCTCTGCGTCAAGAACGATAACTTTGCATTCTGTATGCACAATGCAGAAGCGAAGAACATCCGCCGGAAGCCATCTTTAGCCAGGCACAGGCATCAATATACGAGTAATATCAAAACCACGGCCTGTGCGCACTCACGCATTGACAAGGACGGTCACAGCTCCGATGAGATCTAAACATGAGAAACAGTGCTTGAGCCACATTTATCAAACCAGAGTGTTTACACAGGACAGCTCACGACATGCCCAAAACGCAACGAGATAATCTGGAGAATTACGAGCACAAATTCCGACCCTATCACCTGCATCAAACATGTATCAACAACAACCAAAAAGAATATTGTACAGCGGGCGTTGGAGGGTCACAGCACAAATTACCTTTCTGAACACCGTACACGTGCCGCAACATACTGGCAGTTTTGATTGACCGCAATAATGCCTGTCGGAACGTCAAACGTTGGCCCTCGAACACGACAAAAGTCAGATCCGCGTGTTCAGACGCTATCGAGAGCCAAAAGTCACGCATTGAAGGCCATAGGCGCTTGTAGACGCGCTGAACTCGACCGTCAATGATCCGGTTCTCCATCTCATGTAGACTTCCCGGGGCGGTGATGATCGCTTCCACTGTAGGCGTTGCTCATAGTGTAAGAGAGGAAATTGTGCATATGAATTCTTGAGTATGGAAGCCGTACCTTCACTTAGCGTGCGTTGGGCATACCACGTTGGTGATTCAGACATACTGGACGTAATAGGAGCAGATCCGGGTTTGTTTGCATTTATACGTGGTGGGATGGACAGCGCACACGGCTTAACGGCTAGACGAAAACCCGGGCAGTCGCATACCTCGTGGTTTCTGTTCATCTATGCTTCTTCGCATTCCACATATCATTGGGAGTGATGAGAGCCTAATGGATGAGCTCTGCAATGATTCTCCTTTCTCGTTTGTGTACCCAGCCTTCAATATCAACTATGGAACAGTCCGTAAAACGGCCAATATGGTTCCTTCCTTTGGGCTGCGCAGTAGTTGGGCACAAGTGATCATGCGAGCGCGAAACAGTGTGTAGCTCCCGCCAGGCGAGAACGTAGCAGACCTTACTCCGCTACTGCGTTCAATCCCACCACCTCGCCCGTCGTCGCATTTCATATTAAGAGTCCGGAGATAATGTACGCGAGAATGACACGAAGTCGACCCTAGATGTGCGTACAATTGAACGGGCTTACACATCACCTCGCCCGTCCTCGTGCGCCATAAACTCGAGATGTCTGCTGAGACGACATGGTGCCCATCAGGTGGGACTGACACGGATACGACCCCATCATTGCGTCTAGTGAACGGTTTACCGACTAGCTCTCCCGTTCTTTGCACTCCACACGCGAACTCGTCCCACTCAGCCGAGTTGTATCGCCCATTGTCGACAGATCTTGACCCTTGGCTCGTTGCTGTCGCGCTCCCCACGCTACTTGTATGATTGCACGAACCTGAGACTAGATGTGATGGGCCGAGTTAGCAGATGTTTAATCTGACCTCATGATGCCTTCGACTAGGTGGACCGTCTTCAGTACAAGGCTTCACATTACCACCCATAGCATCAACCTTAATAAAATAATTAAGTTCTACAGTGTGTAGATCCTGGAGCGCGTAACACAGTTCAAACAACGGTGTGATAGTAGTCTTGTGCCGGTAAAAGCTCCTCATTATTTTATTTCTTGACAGCCTTCCTTAGAATGGGTGGATGTAATATATTATTACCTACTACTAGACTATGCTCACAGCCTTCTCTCCTGGTCCGTGTGAGAGAGCTAAGGCAACACAATAAAATTCTATTTTACCGCAAACAACTGCCTTACTTCTTGAAAACCGCTACTATCCAACCATCGGGCTGATCTCGTCGAGCCATAGATAGATCGTATATAACTCAACGCGTTTAGCCACATTTGGTAATATGATCAAAGTAGGCCTGTCATGTTCTTCACCATCACCTCTAGCTCACTGGGGTCCTGTAGATATAAAGATGTTATCTCTATCTGCTTAACACAAACTTAAGATAGTAAACTCGTTAGCTTGGAATCCACCAATTGATACCTCTAACGCCTCCTGCCCACCGCACCAAAGCAGGCCCCACGTCGGCGGCACGAGGGCCATATTCCTTCAACCCATGAGCATCTGCTCGTCTCCGAGGTCTGAAACCGAAGTTCTCCGCGGCACCAAAGCTCTGTGCGGCCGGCTTGTTATCGATCATACGCGCGAAGCCAGCCGTCACGGGCCTGACGATGGCTGGCGGCGGGGCGTAGTCGGGCTGAGGTCGTTCGGTAGAACCGTATGGGCCTAGGACTTTGGAATCGTCAGTTCCGTCATTCGTGATGAAGCCTTATGATACATAATTCACGTACCTATATCGTCCTTCGTGATTTTGGTAAACGAAGCGGAATAACTCGACGCAACTTGGTTATTATGCGAATAATGGTTGTCATCTGTGCACGGAAGGGATCAATAGGTAAGTGCAAAAAAACGCAATTAGGTACGTGTAGGAAGTGTTGTTCTTGACGAATCGTTGTGAGAGTTGGTGTTGGTGTGGGTACTCGTATTACCACTGTGTACGTTATGCACACTGTTATTATTGTTGTATATATTGTGATTTCCTTGAATATCCTTGAAGTCACCACCATATATATGGAGGTTTTGCGCTCCTTCGAAAAAGGGCATATTGAGATGACCGTCAAGCGATAACAAGTGGGTAGACGTGTTCTACACGTGTCTCAAACATCGTTCGAAACGGGACACTTAGAATCATGTAGGAATTAAAAATAAGTCTGTTGACAAGCTTTTTTTTTTTTTTTCAGGCTACAACAAAGTAGTGTGGGAGAGTGCGTTCTGTAGAGGAATATGAAAATTAGCTCAAACTGGAAAAAAAAAAATAGACGGAAATCAAAGTTCAGACAAGTTATAATGATTCCGGATAGACATGTATCCTCAATGGACGAATCCTCAGTCGAGGGAGTCTGTCTTGTCATCACAAGCCGCCTCCAAAAAAACGACTTTAAATCTAACGAAAAAGCCCGCATCCCACTCACCATCTTGGATCAACGGTTCTTGAAGTAATCAAGAAGAATGGTAAGACCATCACTCTCAACACCAAAGTCTTTGACGACAACACAACTACATCCCACGATTTTTCTCGGGTTCCCTTCACGATCGATCTTGCAAAGACCAGCCCAAGTGCCCAGGACTTTGGCGTCACCGACTTTGATGAGGTTGACTTTGTGCTCAGCACAGAGTGCCTCGATGAGCTTGATGTATTCTGCTTCTGTGCAGGTCTCTACAAGTACGCAAAGATGGGCCTGTCGCTTGTCCAGGGTCTTGGCGCACTCGCGAAGACCGCGCGCGAGACCATCGCGGACGAGAGCGTTTTTTAAAACTTGCTGTAAATCCCAGTTCATAAATACCAGCCCATCACCATAAATTAATTGAAGAAACCGTACTTGCAGAGCCTCTTCAACAGAAAGCTTTCCTTTAGGTGCCTCTGGGGTAACCTCTACCTCTGCTGGTGCGTCAACTTGAATATCATCTCCATCTCCAGCGTCAGACATCCTGTTTTTATTTATTTTAATTTATTCATTGTCGTTGAAAGAGGAGTCTCTCACTTTTTATATGTTGAGTTAGTTTAAAAAAGGCTTTGGATGTCTTCGTCCGCTCTCGTTGATGTGAGGAAAAGATAAGGTTTGCGACTGCAGAGTTATTGCCTTCGAGATTCCATCTCCGCTCGGGAAACTCCGTTCACTTTCGATACCATCTCTCGCGTTCATTAGACGCGTTTTAAGATAAAGAAAAGATAACAATGGTAAGCAGAGCCTCTGCATTCTATACCCAACTCAACGTTATATCTTTTATCAGAGCCTTGCATTTCTACACGCGCACGATTGCTCAGAACGTTAGTAAAATACTGCAGTACCACATATGTTCAAGCTTATCTACTTTTATCTCTCAAGCCCACTCCGACTCTGTATGGGGAGTGAAGTGGACATCGGCAGATACAGCCCTATCAATCTCAGCTGATGGCTCCATCAAACAATGGTCAGCAGCCTCAGGCCAACCACATCCCGCCAACGCCCCATTTCCACCGCCCCATACCCTCGGGCTGGTATCCCTTTCCGTCTCGCCAGATGCCCAACGGGCGGTATACAACAGTCTCGAAGGGTTGACTTCACTCTGGGACCTTTCCACGGGAGAAACCGTCGCAAAGTATGAGAGCTATACTAGAACAGTCGAAGACGCAGAACCCTGTAAGATATATATCCCTCTTCGAGTCTCCCCTAAGGGAAGAAAATGACAATCCCTCGGTGTATAGCCTGGTCCATCTCCTTAAATCCAAAAAACGAAACTTACGCGTCATGCGGCAACTCAGGAAACGTCTTTGTTCGATCCGCCCAAACCACCAATTTCGGCGAGCGGCTCACCACACTCTCGTCTGGCAGAAACAAGTTTGGAATGTATTGTTCACATGTTCGTACATATATCCCTGTGTGGGAGCAATCCGCCTATTTTCCGTCAAACAGTAAAGCTCCTTTTTTTTTTTATGGTAGAGCCCTGATGGTCAAAAGATCGCCATGTCGTCCGAGACGGGGCAAGTCTTCATTTTCGACATCGAAACGTCGTCCCTCGCTACGACTTATACATCGCATGCCATGTCCATACGCTCTCTTGCCTGGTCGGCCGATTCAAGTGTAAGTTTAAGAAAGTCACAAAAGGCAATCAACTAATCAGTTCAAAACTAACATCTAATCTAAAACAAAACCTGACCCCGTTTCTCGATCCAAAAAAAAAAACACCAGCTTCTCCTAACCGCTTCAGATGACAAACGGCTCGTTTTGCATGACGTACGAACACTACCAGGGGGAAACGTGGCCACCTTCACCGGTCACTCTTCATGGGTCCTTAGCGTCGACATTTCTCCAGACGGCCGTTTAGGACTCTCAGGGTAAGAGAAAACCATCACCTATACATACACATGTTTCTTAAACTGTATTATTTGTTTCCGCAAGATCCGCGGATAAAACGATCAAAGTCTGGGATATTGCAGCACGTGCTGCCGTTTCGACCGTGCAGGACACCGGCGAAGTCTGGTCGGTCTCTTGGCGACCCAAGCCGTCTGCGCCAGGTAGCGCTGGTGCGTTCGTTACGGGTGGTGACGATGGTGTAGTTAGATGGTGGAGAAGCGCGGGTACTGGTGGTATTTGATGTAATAAGAGGGTCTACCCTTTTTGCAAGAAAAACCCAAAAAAAAAAAAGTTGTATGTAATTGTGGTGTTTTTGATGGATCCCCTTCTAATGTACCATATTCGCTGAGATTTATTGTTCAGTTTCGTGCCTGGTTCTAGTGGCGCATTGATGGCTATCATCAGTTGATTCATAACTTGTCCTGTGGTCCCTTTCGGACCACCAGTCCCAGAGAACCATCACTAACGTATAAAGGCACATTTTGGCTGATTGAACATATGAGAGCTGATATATCAGTTATGTAGTTATGGCATTGAAAAGCCCCTGAGTACATACAATAAACACTAATATCATCCGCTTATCATCTTGATCGTGGCGACTCGCTCAAGCATCAAATATAGAAGTTGTAGAGCCGAACGTATATATGTATTAGCCTTATACAAAATCAAATGCCACATTGCCACCCCCTCCCCGATCGTACATAGTGCATTCCGCTTCCGTTTGCTTCCGTTTTAACCCTCTCGTCCCCCCAAAAAAAAAAAAGTGGAAAAAAAAAGTTTTTTTTTTTTGCCTCCGTTCAAACCCGCATCTTCCCCATCATTCGACCCAAATCGTCGTCGGTGTGGGTTTTACCCACGGCATCGAGGGGCATTACGGCACCTATGAGCCAGCCTAGCTCAGGCGTTACCCGTTTACCCTGGGCTTGGAGCGCTGTGGAGAGAACAAGGGAAAAAGGGGGAAGGGCGAGATGAAAAGAGGGGGGTGGGGGAATAAAATGGAGCGGGCAGTGGGGAAGGGGAGGGGAAGGAAAACCGTCAGCATATCGTCATCCTTTGATTTACTTGGGGTCGCCATGAGAGGTTCCAACGCAGTATATAAAATATAAAATATGAAATAAAATAAAACTTGTGCCACACCTTTTAGATTTTCGTACCGTTCTAACATTTGGTCGATCTGAGTTGCCGAGAATGGGAAAATGGAACCCTGTGAGAGAGCTGCTTTCGCTGTTGGATCCCAGGGGGTTTCAAACAAAACAACCCAGTGAGTGCTGAAATTTCGTTTTGGGAGAGGGAGAGGCAGAGAAGATAATGATAATGGGAAGGAGGGGGGGGGGGGGAAGACGAGAGAGAGAGAGAGAGAGAAATTGAAACGCACCAACACTCAAGGAATGCGTAAACGCGACTTCTGCATTTGGTGGGAGTACGGGGTGGTGTGAGGGATATTCAGCGACATGTGACCAGAAATATTCAGGGGACGCGCGCATTTTCAAACCTGTCACAAATAGCCCCACCACAAAACAGGAGGGGGAAATGTTAAAAAAAAAAAAGAAACATTGGTTCCAAGAACAAAAAGAAGTAAAAAAATATAAAAACAGGGGCAAGGGGTAGGGGTAGGGGCTGATGGGGATTGCAAAGTGGCTCCCACCTGTGGCATCTGCCCATTCATAAGCCACTCCCTGACTCCGCGAATACATGCCGATCACAGCATCCTGGTCAGTGACGTCGGAAAGTGTCAGCTCCCAATCATCCGCCAGCTTCGTTATGCTCGAAAACTTGTCGTGCAAGCATTGTATATGGTCGTTCCTCGCGTCCAACACGTTTTGTAACATGGGCGGCTGACGGACGTCCTCCGGAGTGATCAGCCGTAGCTCGGGATTGTAATAATAAATGTCGCCGTTGGGATGCTCGTATTGCTGCCATGGAGGTGGTATTGGTAGTTTACTGGTACAACACGTAGGGGGGGAGAGGAAGAGAAAAGAAAAAGTTGGTGAGTGCGGAAGCAATTTTTGTTTTTGTTTGGGAGATTTTCGTTCACCTTGATTCACCCGTAGTCGAAAATCTCTGGTACCTCGTCGTCTCAATGAACTTCATCGGTGACTCGTCGTTATCGTATCGTGGTTGCATGTCCTGTTTTACGCCAAGCTAAGAGATGATAGAGTCATTGAGAAAGAAGGCTTTTCCTCCCCTTCTGGCACCCAAAAAAATAAATAATAATCAGGGTTTCGGCAAACCCTGAGATGAACGGGAGAAAAATCGTCCATTGGGGGGGGGGAAAGGGTGTTGGCATGGGATTGATCTCAATCAAACATCTTTTTTTGCGTGACAATTGGCAGGGTTCACGGCATACACAACAAGAACAAGCTATTTTGACAAGTTCGCCGCGACAGAAAGCGGTTATTGTGGAAGTAAGGTATGGAATTGATATAAATTTAGATACATTGGGGGAGGCGAGGGGGTGAGACTTCCTCACAGCTCCATTAAAGACCCCCTCTTCCTTTCCGATTCAAAACAGCATGAATAGAAGACTCGGGCATGAACAAGAAGGGAGTTAATTGACCTTCAGCGCGATGATCTCGTCTTCTTATTTTGGGTGAGATCACTAATAGACAAGAAACAAGACAAATAACTTGGCTCGCTGAGTTTGATCTCATCGGCCGACTAATACTAGCTCCGATTCAACCGTATGTTACTATCATATATTTGAACACACTGGAGATAACGTTGAAACACTGAATCCCTATCTTTCGGGTTCTCAGAACAGTTTTGTTCCAAGCCCGAGAAAAGTAACTCTTGGCGCATTCATGCTGTACTCTTCGTCATCAGCCCCGTGATGTCGTGCTAGAATCGTTGTCTTTGATATTATCGTGGCGACCACTAGCCAGAATAGCTCGTTTTTTTTTTTGACACCTCCCGGTTCAAACCCCTAATGTGTTTGAATCTACAGAGCAAATGTTGGTGATGCCACATCGTTGTTTGCTGAGTGATAATATTGAAACAAGCTGTATAGAGTCGACGAAAAGGGCTTCACAGTTGAAGACCAACAAACACATATGGTTACCACGACCCCAGGTGCCTCTCGGGAACGTTGACAACCTGGGAACACAGAAGTTCGAGGTCCGTGAGGTTTCGCCTCGTGTGCGGAAGGAACCCTTTCCACCAAGGTTACGTTAGTCGATGAAAATGGTGATCTCCGGACGACACCATCTCGGAGCGTATGAACAATAAGTCGATACATATATGTCTATACGTCTCTTCCGCCCTGCGCAAAAAAAGCCTGGTAAACCCCACAAGATAGAAATGCACCTCTGGTGATTTCGCCAAATCAGATCTGGCCTGCCAAGGTCAAGGTAAGGGTCATCACGTCCTGATCCACACCGCAGCACGATCGCTCCCATCTAGACTGCTAGGTAGATCGTCCCAATCCGTATCCAAAGATACTGATAGTTCATGACTGCCTCCCTGGCCCGAGAACACATCAAACGCTCTGCGTAGCAAATCGCTTCGATAGCTGCTAGCGGGTTTTGTTTCTTCACCCAAAGGTGGATCTAGTGAGCGTGCCTGTCGTCCATGTTTCTCGTACTGCGCAAGGATGGCAGAGTCCGTTGACTGGTAGTCATCGTCCCCGTCGTGAGGGGTCAAGCGTACTTCTAAGCGATTATGAAGCTCCGCTTCAAGGAATGGCTGCATAAGCCCGAGAACATTTGCAGCACGGACAACCTTGAGAAATCCTTCATCGTACCTGGCTATGTTCAGGAATAGATGCAGAAAATGCAGGACCGCGTTGGATACAAAAAAATTGTGGTCCCATTGTAGAAAGAAAACTTTGGACTCTGGCGTGTCTGGCGGACTGAAACAAAGGAGAATACCGTCAGTGGCTGGTTGCAGGGGAAAACTAGATCCTGCGCACATAAGTCGGTATAGTTGCTGAATGATATCAGAGACAATCTCTGAGCAGTGTTCAAGACTGCACGATGCGAGGTAGTCTCCTATAATATGCTGCGTGGAAACATTGCCAGATGTGATAACGCGATGGAGAGATCTTAACGCGCGAATTTTAATCTCTGAATCCATTCTCCTTGAACTGAAAAGGCACGATAAACGATTAGCTGAGAACTAGAGTTCATACTAACCTTGAGAGCTCGAGTAAATCACCAGTGATATCATATATAACAGAATCGTCAATAGTACTCGTAGAATCCAACATTAATTCGAAGGTCGAATGGAGCCGCCATAAGATGACTGTCCTAGATACTGAATTCCATGCCATCCTTCGCTTGCCCGCGCGCTCAGGCAGATGGACAGTAAAGGGCGTTTGCGGACGCATGTGCCATAGGGCGTGTAGAGGATGGTCACAAATGGCTGATAGCCCAACTTCAGCTTTGCAAAAGTCTCTGAGAAGCGCATTACATGCAGCTTGGAGAGTAGATGTTCGAGAAATTGAGCTGCGATCTGTATCAGCTAAAGGGTCGCGAAAGTTGGTAACATATAGGTGGAGGAAGAAATTGAGCGTGTCAAGTTGGAGCAGAGCCGCGGTTCCTGTTGAACCGATTGATTGTGTTAGGCGATCGAAGAATGCGAGTAGTGGTGATAGGGAATGGCTCTCCCAGCTAGCAAGAGAACCTTGGTAGGCTTTTACGCTAGCATCCGTTTTAGTTTCGGGGTGGGACAGGCTGAAAGACGATTAGCCATCATTGGATATAGAGTTATATCGGGTCGAACACGCACCGAATGGGATCAAGTATGGTCACCAACCCTGATATCCATATTTGTGTTTCCACCTCGGGCCATTTAGCAAGACTCTCAATCATATCTTTGGTTTCTCGCATAGCAATTTGTATTAATAGAATCTGAAGAAAGTCAAGCAAGGAAGTCTGGAGTGCTGTTGAGATCGTTGGTTTGTTGAGCGAGTTTGAGCTGATGAGCTGTTTCAAAAAATCTATAAACGGCACGAGGGAATGGCGCTCTTCGGGGCTGATTAAGCTTGTATAGGCTTTAACAGCCGAAGTGTTCGTGGTTGGTGACCTGCCAATGGGTGTTCTATGTTGGATTCCTGAAGTATGAAATGTGATTCACCACTACTAACCGGATGGGATCGAGGATGTCCAGTAACGTAAACAAGAAAATGTGTAGCTCGACAGATGGCCATCGGAGCAAGCATTTCACAAGTTGCCCCTCAGCCCTACGTGCACCAACCTGTGCCAGGAGGATATGTACAGCACGGTCCCTGATGCGGCTGATATACATGCCTGGCCTAAAGAAATAGTTTGTATCAAATTTATACATCTAACTGCCATATGATATACAGCTCACCTCGAAAGCTCCAAAAGATCATCATATACCTGTTCCATATCCCCAACTTCAAGAGCCGTCGTAGCCTGTGAAAGCTTCGCAGTGATAACACTAAGCCTACGACGAATGATGAGGTACTCCAAACCCCGCAATGTTGCCTTGCCCAAGATGTGTATTCCCTTCCCCGTAAGTGCACCAATTCCAGGGACGGTATTTGACGATGAAAAAGTGTGCATTGACGAAAGGGTAATATTGGAATGGGTAGTTACCACAGACCAAGGTGTTGGTGCCCTTGAGCCGCGCTCAGACGGTTCAACGAAAGATATACGGTCCATACTAGGTGCAGCTAGTAACAGTCTACGACTCGGGAGGGGGGGAGGGGAAGAAGAACGAAAAGATGGCTGCGCTTGGGCAGGCCAGATAATTTCTTATGTTCCGAGTCATCGCCATTTACCTACAGAGGCTTGACAGATCCACTTGATAAAAAAAAACAGACTTCTCCCATGTCATGCCAAGGATGAGCGCGGCGTTGTATCACGTGTATCTATATTAGGTTGAGGTTGCACCGCTTTCAATACAGTTTGTTACGTGCCCCTAAGTTTACTTAGAAAGATCCCAGGTCATGGCATCTAAACGTCTCAGTGAGTGGTGTCCAGTTGATCAACAAGCCATATCATAACGAGACGTTTTGACAGTATTTGTAACGGGAAATGCAAACAAGCTCAAGGAAGTCAGAGAAATCCTTTCTGAGGGAGGCGCTCCGATCGAGATCGATTCTCAGAGTCTTGATAGCAAGTTTTCCCTTAATCAAGCTATCTGACATCTCATAATAATACCATTACCCGAACATGTCTGTACAGTCCCAGAACTTCAGGGAACGACGCAGGAAATCGCTAGGGAAAAATGTCGAAAAGCTGCTGACATGGTAGGTCCCAAAAAAAAAACGAAAAATGGAAACCCAAATCGTCGATGATTCCCAAGGGATTTCCTGTTTCTGATCAGAGTGTCTATTGCTAGACAGGAAGTCCATGTATAACGGAAGACACAGCTCTGTGTTACGTCGCGTTGAATGGCCTACCGGGGCCTTACATCAAACACTTCATGACTGAAGTAGGACATGAAGGATTAAACAACATGCTCGTGGGATTTCCTACCAAAGCCGCATGGGCCCTCTGTACATTTGCCTACTCCGCTGGACCTGGTACGTTCCAAGCCTACCACTTTGTACTCCCCCCTTTGTGTATATTTTGGGGAGACAAAGACACGCGCTGTATTGTCAATTCTCATACCTCCTACTTTTTTTTTTCTTTAGGTTCTGAGCCGATTATCTTTGAAGGACGAACAGACGGGTCGATCGTACCAGCCAGAGGCCCCAAGGTTTTTGGATGGGATGCTGTTTTTGAACCCGAAGGAACCAATTTAACGTGAGTTGTGTGTTTGCTTTCCTCACCCCAATAAATTCAGTCCTCATGTTCCTTCACTATACCCGAACGCTTATCAACGATTTTGTGTTCCCGCAGATACGCGGAAATGCCGAAGGATCAGAAAAATAAACTTTCTCATCGTTACAAGGCTCTTGAAAAGCTGCGCGCTTACTTGCAGTCCTTGACCGCTGAAGAATCAGCAACATAGCTTTCCAAATGATCGCGGCGCGGAACGAGGGCCTTCACACTAGACTTTTGTCGACCACCTGGTGCTTTGAAATAAGGATCAATTATCATGCTACAGAAAGAACAAGCAGGCTGTACATGTAAAACGTTTGCGGCATCAGATAAAGCAGATTACTTTAGAGCCCGGTGAACACATGACATACCTTGCAACGCCACACATATATACATCCGTACCAATGATCCAAGCTTAAAGTTTTGATGGCTTCGCCTCCTCCGCCTTTTTAGCCTCCCGTGGGTTGACCGTTGAATGGATAGCGGACACGCATAGTTGATCGCCATCCCACAACTGAAAATTACAGCAAGGCGTTTGCGTCCTTTTGAGTAACGTATGACTTGATGGCAGAGAAAGTCATGTTCTCACCTCGCTTCTTGCTGAACGAATACGACCATTGATGAACATTGATGTTGAGACGATTCTCAGTTTAATTCCCCTTTTGTTGCCAAGTTGAGTTTCATGAGTCTCATGACTTGAAGCGGGGGAGGGAGGGAGAGGGAAAGGGCAACGTACAGACGTGCTGGTTGATGCCATATGAGATTCATGGATTGAGAAACCCCAGTACCATCAGCGCCAGTAGCACGTCCTAGAACGACAAGGGAAGACACGGAACATCTGCGCTAGGTCAATCAGTGGGGGGGGCTGGCAATGTCAATAGATGTACAAGTTAGACACATACGGGTCTATCATATAAGCCGCACACCCTCCGTGCAGGATTCCAAAAATATTACACATATCTGCACAAAAATAAATCCAAGAGGAGCAGGGTCCAAACCCGTTTTTGTAAGGAGTCAGATGAGGTAGGGAACGATTGAATGGAGAGTAAGGCGGATTACGCACCTTTGGTGATATCCACTTCGAATACGGTCTGCGCACGGGCTGCTGGTGTCTCTCTGTCCCACACGTTCACCTCGACCAACTTGAGACGTTGTCCAACATCTGCCCCGTATGAGTTGTCTTGAGAGCCCACGAAGTAAGCAAAAACGGTTAGAGAGGTGCGTTTCTCTTCATCGTTCACGTTGCCCCTGATGTGAGAGACATCGATGACAGTAGAAACTTCGGTGGTGGCAGGGGTAGAGGTACGATTGGTCATGATTTTGGGCTAAAGTATACACAGGTAAGTAAGAAATTAGTAAATCATTTTAAGCAGATTAAAAAGCGACAGAGACAACGTTATGTAGTATGTAGTTGGGCCAATAAATTTAAGCGATCAGGAGGCTAATGATAACTGCTGTGATCGAGCACATGGGCGAGCACGGAGTGGAAGAACCGGCTACAAATAATTTTGCCGGTCGTCCATGTAACCGTTATCCTTGAAGTCAACACTCTTTTTGTTCTTTCATTCTTCACTTTTTATGGAATTTATGGAGGTAGGCATGAAACTACGAATCGAATGAAAGCTGACAGCTAGTAAATCATATTCTGGGAAGCCAGCCAGCCAGCCAGGAGGAAATTACGCTCATGTACTATAAGTGTTTAATCTTTTTGTATCTCGCCTGCATAAATTGACATTGTGCGATCAGCACGGTTTGTCGGCATTCCACAACTTCCTTATGTTAGGTCGGATATTATAAATAGCAATCCAGAGTCGAGACCTGAAAACGTTTCATAGCACTATGGGCTCTCGAACTTGCCGGATGGGCTGATGATCGTTGTACGTTTGTTCCTGGTTTGTTCCATCGTCCCAAACAGCTGCTATGTGTCATCTTACCAGTGCCACTCTCCTAAGCCCAGCCATCTTTGTCGTTTCAGACATATGACGACAGAATGTCATCTGGAATGCATGAATAGAGCCTCAGAACTCTCGTGCGACCGCTTCACTACACAACCCGGCATTATATGCTGGGCACTTTCCTCTCATGCATTGTTGCAATCTAGATCAACGTGAAAAGTCTGAGAGTACTCGACAAGCACCAAGCCAGCACGAACGGGGGTGATGGTGCTGTCGCTATCATGTCGTCAGTACATGTCGCAACTGTTATACAACTTCGACGTTGACTACATCAGGCCACCAGGGTGATGGATACGCATAAGATTGTCAGCGTTCAGCAAAAAAAACCTGTGACCTTATAGGAGTTTTAATGACTTCAAAGCAACCACGTAGCCAAATCGTCACTTGACTAGACATAGCTCTACGACCCGAACTTCCTAGACGTGTTGATTGATGTCTTATCTACGCCTGAGACCCTGGTGCTCGTCGTGGGTAACATACCAAGCAACGCAATGATGGCAGCTCTCGAACCTCGTCATCTTGGAACAGACAAATGCCCAAAAATTGCGAAAATTGCAATACTACAAGCCCTCAAAGGCACACATGAAAAAATTTACCCAAAACCTTGCACCGGCTTACAAATATCGCGCTCTCTTCTACATTGGATGTCTTCCAAAGCTCAGCCAGATCCAAGGGCCTACGGCAGTTTGGCGAGTATCTGGAAGGCACATGGGATGAGGATCCCAAATTGACTTTCCGTATCATATGGAACATTCGGAGCATACATGATGGAAAAGGTGACAGGGAGCTTTTTATCGGTTACTCCCTATTGTTATATCCCTTTCTACAGGTAGTTGACGGGAAAATGGCGCGTAGCACATTGATTGGCTGCATGATCGTCACCTAAAGATGGCCATATCCAATCTCCGTTGGTGAGTGGACCCGTCTGTACCACTCCGAGGAGCAAGAAGCGTTGTCACACGGATACGGGAAACAGCTATCAAATATCGTTACCCTTGCTACTGTTGACGAGCTCCACATATTCGGGCAACCAAAAAAATCCGCCCACACCGAACAAGATAAGTACCAGCACACCCAAAAGAAATCACACAAAGGGCGGTGCGGAACGAAGTGAAAAAAGCTACCGATCGGTAAGATATTCTCAAAGACAAAATGATCGAGCGCTCTACATTATGTTGCTTGGCTTTTCTCTGAACGTCTTGCTGAAGATATGTGAAATCCTGGGCTAGTTGGACGCGTTAGCCGACGCTGTTGCTGTGCGGTGAGTTGCCATCAGACCGTTCATTGACGGTATCCACACAAGCTTGGGATGAAGTACATATCTTGCTTCTTGCTTATCACACGAATATAATTCATATTGCAAATATTGATCTCGGGCTTACAGGGAAGTTGATGTTCTGAAGTCCCGAAACACTTACACTTACAATCGGGGGAGATGACTGCATTCGATATCGTCGAAGAGGGCTAGAAATTGTGATTTACTTTGGATACAGTTAAGTAGCAAAGCACTGAAGACCGCCTTAGCAGAAAACATGTGACTGAGATCAACATCAGCTCAACGACTAGTGTGCGCCTATGAGGAGAACTTATAACACTTCTTGGCCGGTCTTTTGGCGGAGCACCGCCTGGGGAGGTCAGATTCCGAGTCGGTGGTTGATTGTAGGTGGGGAATTGGGCGGGAATGTGCTAGCTTCCGAGGATGATATTTGCAACATCTCCGGAATCTGTGCTACTCTAGTCAAAAATTGCAATATCGGCATCCGTGCCAGCGACACTGGTCACAGGCCAAACTCGGCGCGGTAGACTCGGATGGGGGTTTACCATGCCATGAGTATCTCAAGTTGAGCTCAGATAACACCGCGTAAGCAATATGCTTGCCGGTATGTAGGTAAATTTGGATTCCAAAAAAAAAAAAAAAAACGTTTCGTCAGTACATATGCCGCGCTAGTCCCAATAAATGGGGATGAAAGTTAATGTAGGATGATCGGTGGCCACACTCCCTCAACATATCTAGTGAATCTGATTCTGGCCCTCATATATATGCGCAATTAAGGATAAATACATGCAATATCAACCCTCGATTAATTAGATGTAGAAAGACGCTAGAGCTTTGTTAGCCTGGTATGTAATACGACCTGTGCGTACATAACCGAAACTGAAGAAAACGGTTAATGACGGGAACAGCCGCGTGCAGCATGAACTTTTTGCATGCAATTTTTTTTTCGCCTATGTAGTAGCGCCTTATCAGTCATCAGTTTCAGGTGCTACTCCATTCCAGTATAAATAACGACACAAAACAAAAATGAAGACCAGAAGTCCTCCCCACGACACTGGTTTGTCTCACCGAAGTCCCTTTATTTTTTGAATTTGCAAAGACGCTGGTCGTTTTTGCAAACCATCTTCAAAGAAAGAAAAAAAATCAAGCTAGTAAGCCCTCTGTATTTGATACATCACCCGTTCATAGTTTCCTGAGCGGCCAGTTAGTTTAGACATGTTGTCTACCAGATTCACGTTCCTGCAAGCGCTCGTCCTTGTAACGTTCGGGTTTGTTGGTGTCTCACAGGGAGTACCCATGCAACTGGGAGTGGATAGGGCTTTATCTCCTCGGTCGGAAGGCAATAGCCCGGGTTGCTGCGACCGGTTGTTCAACACTCCCACAACATCACAAGGCGGCACATCGACACAAGGCAACTCACGGGCCATCGAGTTACAGGATATTACACGCCCGCCACCTCCAAAAACCCCGATGGAGGACACGACAAAAGCGACCATCCTCAGTTGGAAGCCAGACGAAGAGGGGCACCGAGATTTCCAACAATTGTTGAACCTCCGTCTTGTGGAGACGCTTGAGCCCAAAAAAATAATTCTTCACACGAACGACTTTTCCACGAATCGGATTGAATCTCTTTTACGCGAAAAGTCTTGGTCCTCCGGTTCGTTGGTCAACCCATACGACCAGCTATTCCGGAACTACGCACAATTCAGTAATAAAATGCAGACCAATATAGGTTTGCAAGGCGACAAATATTACTCGACAATGTTGGTTGGAGCAATGCTGATGTCGTTGAATAAAGGCGCGAAGGTGACTATAGTGGATAAGAAGTATGTTCGAACGGAGCTGTGGAACTTTTGGATTAGCATAGCCAAAGCGCGACAACTAAATCTGAATCGCGCTGTCGAAGACAATTCACGCCTTCTAGATCGAGAACTAATATGTTCTTCGGACCCCAAAAAACGCGTTAACGACCTTCTGGCAACTGCGGATCCGAAACCCGTGCCTCCTGAACTCGATTTGTCGTAAGTAGAGATTCTCTGTTCAATGGTATAGATGACAAGATTTGTTTATAGCAAGATTAACTTGAAGGATTAGCGTTGGGGGGGTGTTGATATACATGGCAGTCCTGCGGCTGTGCCGTTCGCTCTTTTGCTATTGGCAGGATTCAAGGTTTCATAGATTGAATACGACCCAGTTTGTAAAGGCAGAGAGTCATGTTATTTTCGACTTTAAATGCCCGACTTCAAGCATCGACGATGATTAGACCACTGCAGCGACTTCAAGTCAAAGGACTATTGATCTATACCAATCTGTTGATATAGTTTTTCTAAAGTCAGCCATAAACGTATACCTAAAAATTTAAACGGACAAGACGCCTACCCAGCCGTCGTTCGCTGGACGTTCCTTGAGGTGTGACCATAGAAATAAGAACAGAACATTCTATGATAGACAAACGCATGCAACTATTTGTCGTTGTCGTTTGAACCTGTCCTCCTACAGTACCATACCAGCCATCCTTGCGCCTGAGCTGAGGGATCTGTTGCTGACAAATTAGAGATAACGCACCATTTGTTCAGGTCGATCTTTTTGTATTCCTACATGGGGGATCGGCGTAGGGTTGGATACGAACTGGGCAAGTTGATGCCATTAAGCCTCCTCGTCCCCGATTCACCTATCGCGATACACCGTATGGCTATGTAGATCAGGTTGCTGCGGTAATTAGCCGCTTCGTAACGCACCAAATTGCGCACGACGATCCTTCGGGTTCGTGCCAGGGGACGCGGATGGATCCATATGTTATCTGACAAGCGCGTTCACTGGCGTTTACCACGGAAATAGGGCGGAATGCACAGAAGTCATGTGATGATAGTTCAACCCAACTGCTATGGGCATCTCCTCCTCAAAAGCAAACGATAAACGTCGCCCTTACCCGCTCAACCTCTCAAAAGACTATCGCAACCATGCTCAACTGCCTCATTACTGGCAACAACCAATTCCTCAGTACAATTATTACCCTCAAAATCACAGACCCGTAATCCCACACGCTTACATGCAGAATTATCCTCCCCAGATGCCTCAACCCCATCCTCATTGGCCTCAACAACAGCAGCAACAGCCCCCTCCAGAGCCTAAGCGAGAACGTACAAAGAAACGTAAAAAATCTCGTAAAAGGACACCGACTGCTACACTTAAATTCTCTGCTTCTGGTACGCCGTTTATATCTCAACTTCAATGAGTAGAAAAAAATAGGTTGATCGTGGGATCTATATAGTACCACCACCTGTGCATGCTGCTGATGTGTTCTCTCAGCCAGCAGCTGTAGGGGGAGCAGTGATCCCGGCGGCACAACCGCCTCTACTTGATCCAGGTGCAGGCTCGATTAATCGGAATATTACCCCATCTCCGTCTCCTTCGAAACATGCGCGACGCGCAAGCTCTGCACAGGCCGCACCCGTTGCTTCTGCACCACCGCTCCCACAACAGCAGCAACAGCAACAAATGACTGCTGTCCCTGTCATTCCTCACTCACACCCACCCCAAACAACAACAACAATAGCAGCAGCAGCCGCAACGACGCGTCCACCTAATCCACTTCCTGAGCCTCCACGCGACGTTTTTGCTAGCTCACCATATAAGCACCTCCTCGCGCCCAAAGCACTCCCCACCACCACCACCACCACCACCCTTCCTTTCAGCTCCCAACTCCAGCCCCAAACCCAGACGATCATCGTAAAACATGAAGATGCAACTACAAAGAAGCCAAAGAAGAGCGGCTTTTTCTCGGCCGGCACATTTTTGGGTCGGAGAAAGTCAGGATCGAAATCGAAGTCGGGCAGTGGGGGAGATGATAAAGAGGTTCGGGAGGTTAGGTATGTATATGTGCCGCAGCAGCAACAGCAACAGCAGCAGAGTGGGATGAATCATAATAATATCAACGGTGGTGGAGTTAACAGCGGTCGGTCTCCGAGCGTACACCCAATAGGTACCATCACACCTTCCCAACGCACAAGCACCTCAAGAGATCATCATCATCACCACCACCACCACCACACCGAACCCTCACCCCCACCCTCACCCCCCCACGACGTCCTACCCCCACCCGTCTACTTCAACCAAGACACAGAGTACGCCTCGTTCCTGAACCACTCCCCCCATAGTGTCTGCTACGAACGCGTCGACTACCCGACCGCAACTCACCTCCTCGAAGCTCTCAAATTCCTCCCCCACCTGCCTAGTATCGCGGAAACGATCAGGCTGTGCGAAGATACGGGGGAGGTGTATCAGTTGTCGGCTGAACATGCCGCGCAGCAGAATCAGGGTTATGGGGCGTCGTATTTGGAAACGGTGTGTTTTGATTTTTGATTTATTTTTATAGCTATTATTCATATACTTACAATCCATGAATAAATCAGATGGAGATGGTTGTATACTTTAAATTCAACCAACACGCCGACTTGAGGGATCAATTGATGAGTACGGATCACGCGCCGCTTGTTTATGACGATCCGTCGGATTCGTATTGGGGGATCGGCGTAGGCTTGAATGGTGAACAAGGACGAAATGAATTGGGTCGGTTGATGGAACGTGTCAGGGCGCGGTTTGTTTAGTGGGTGGGTGGGTGGGTGGGGAGGGGGGCATGACACACGTTGCACGATACATGACAAAACATTCACGACTCTATTCATCCGTTTACTTTGGGGAATTTGCTTTGCGATTATCGAGTTTTTTTTTTCTTAAAAACGACCTGACAACCTAACGTTTATTTTAGGTATGTACTTATGTTTACGCGCTACTTATATTTACAGTTACAGTTACAGTTTGGTGCACGATCTGAAGGATGGTCAAGTTAGGATACGGATACGGATACGGATACGTAAATGCTCTCAGGGAATAATGAGGAATAAAAATGGGATTTTACGAAAAAAGGGGGGAAACCGTAAACGTTTCCAGCCGTCGCTCTGTTTTTAATTACATACCCTCGTACCCTGGGAGTGTCATTATAACTCAACCCCAACGTTTTCAAGCAAACCTCGAATGAAAGCTACAAAAGAGAGAGAGGTGAGGAGAGAAGGAATAGTTAAGCTTGATATCAAGAAGTACGATGCTAATAGAGCTTGCCTGGTCGTGTCTCTGAATATCTGAGAAGGTCTTCCCAAAGGTCGTCATCGCCCTGCTCTTTCGCAAATTCGATAGCCTGAGATAAACTTTGGTGAGATAGAAACAAAATATCTTGGGAGTGAGATACTTACTCGATGAACGTCTCCTAGGCGCTCGATAATGAGCGTGAGGGCCTTTTTGTTGTTTCCCATACGACCCAACAGGAAGACCATCTCTAGTACCAAGTCTTTCTCTTTGCATACGTTATAGGCCTAAGGTCAAGTTAGAATAGACGTGAAAGGTGCACGAAACGGTGTAATCTCACCATCTCTAGATTATAGTAGTTGCTGGCTCTCAAGAAATCGATTAACCGAGGTGTAGCATATTCTGCGTATAACTTGACCTAATTGGGCATTAATATCTACAGATGAAGGGGGAAAGGCGGAAGCCTGTACTACACGCACCTGGAGGTCCGCAAACTCTGAGACTAGATTCGAATCTTTTTCCGTAACCAAAGCGTCGAGATACAGGAAGAGATAGTATGGACTGCTCTCTAGTTGTTTCACAACACGTCCAATCTGGTAATAAGCACGATACAAGTTAGCGTTTCATCGAAAATAGCACGATTTACTAACAGGTATCGAATGAATATTGTTGACGAGGAGTGTTATAGCGTCCCGTGGACCTTCATCGGGAGGTTGTGCGTCGGATTTGCGTTGTTTTCTAAGCTCATCGTCAAATTGCATAAGAAGTAGGACTTGGTCCTGTACGTCCGTGAACAGGTTGTGTTCTCTGATAAGATCGAAGACGTTTGGTCTTCGTAGCCGGAGAAAGTACGGAAGAGCCTTTCCTGGTTGGCGATTGGAAGTATACCTATAAAAGATAAAAGAAATGCGAGGTTAAGGAAGAAGAATATGGGGGACAATATCCAAAAACCCACAGTTCCGCTAAGCATTCCATCAATATCTTGGATTCTGATCCTGACGAGAGCGTCGAGGTGGAGGAAACTTTGTCTAATTCTGAACGAACGGCGACAATTACAGCAGCAATATCGTAAATCTCTTTGGGCCATTCTTTGATGGTTTGCAATAATGTCTTCACATGAGATCAGTATAGCCAGTCTAGCGCTATGAAGGGCAAAGGTACTTGTTTGTCATGTGTCAAGAAATGAGCTAGTATCATCTCATACACCGTTCGATCTAGATGTGGAGTTGCAGTTGGCACGAATGGAATGATAGCCTGGAATAAAGTTGAGTTGAGATCAACAAGAAAAGGATGCTCGCCATCTATTACCTGGAGCTGATGTTTCTCGGCGAATATAAATATCCAATCCTCCCACCGTTTTGGCTCCTGGCTGCACACCTTTGGAGACAGCCTCGCAGCCTTGACAAAATCACCTAGTCTCAACAGCCTTAGAAATAGAAGAGACCAAGTATAATGAACGGCTCGACTGACCTTCACTGACTAGGTGCTCAATGTAGCGTTGTCCAATCTCTGCCACGCCCAGGGTGGCTTCTTGATGGACCGCCGGTGTCTGGGTTTCTATTTCCTCGACTTCGGTAAGAGCTTCTTCATATCTCTTCCGTTCGACTAGCCACGCAACATGATCCCTACGATCTCTTGGTTTGACAAGGACAAGATCCCGTGGACTCATCACGACATAGCACCGCTGTTCGTCTGGCCTTGTGCCCAGTGGATTACTACCAGCGACATCACAGAGTATATAGTCATTGCACTTCCATCGATGAAAATCTGTGATACTCAAAGCATCTGCAGCCAACTCTTCACCTGCGCGCGATATTATACGGAGTTCGGGGCGTTCCGCAGCTTTTCGAGCTTGCTGAGTACGGTCCTCCGTCCTTTCATTGGAGAAATCCTCTGGAGGGCTATAAGCTATAATTAGGAATGACGTCAAGGCAGGGGAGATGGGGGCTGAAGAGATGTTCGCCACGTCACTGGCCAGAACCATCGCTTGAGACGCAGCAGACGATGGGATAGAAGTAGGATGGGGCACAATACCAGACATCATGCAATCCAGCTGAAATACGGCCGTGATCTCAACAAGAAGTGGAGGTTGATTGGCTGTAGCAGCAGTGGTTGTGATCCGAGGTCGTTCTCGGATTCGAGCTACCTTGATTTGATCTGCCCATGCTATAAGTAGCGTGGAGTCATCCTGCCATTGGAGTGTGCACTTGAACATCTCGGTTCTAGGGCTGTCGGGAGGACGATCGATGAAAATGATACGCATTTGAGAAACGTTATCATAGATCTTGACGCCCTATAGACAAGCTTAGTCTTTGGTGGGATGTGATAGGTGTTTTCTACGGACGAGGTCATTTGCCCATGCAATAAGTCTACCTCGCCATGTTGCTTTCCATATTGGGCCTTCACCAGTATGCAGTACTGTTTCCTTATGACCCAGCCAACCTTTTTCACTTAGAATCAGGTTGCCTGCCGACCCACCACAAAGAAAGGCCCGGGTGGTCTTTTTCGCGAAATTGGGTTCAAGTGCCACTGTACGCATCGGACGTTTCATGTTGAAAGTATACGATTCAGCCGTAGATAAAGAACGAATCACAACCTGTCCTGAATAATCATATATGAGAGCTGGGTAGTAGAGCAGATTTAAAAACCCAACCATCTAACGAAGCTGTTGCAATAAATTCGGCAGTAACATCCATAGATATATCAATGATAGTAGCCGTGTGAGGTTTGAAGGATTTTATGCGCTTCCCATCGAGGTCAAGGATGTGAACAAAGCCATCAGCGGTTCCTAACGCCTTGTCCAATATGAGACCGAGTTTACGAAAATCAAATTCATTTTACCATGAGATTCTTCTCAATTGTAAGTGCGGAAGCGATGTCTTTCTTGAGTAGCTCGGGTACGGATCCACCAATTCGCTCGTATTTGAGTGCAGGCTCCTCGTCCTCGTCCTCATCCTGGTTCTCCTCATCCTCATCCTCATCCTCATCCTCCTCCTCCTCATCTTCATCTTCGTCTTCGTCACCGTCTTCCTCGTCACTGTCGGCCTCGCTTCCAGAATGACTGGCCTTATCATAAGGCCTGTTATGGCCGTGAGCCCGTCTTCTAACATCCCTAGTGCTGGACTCAGAGTCACTGAACTGTGTAGGGCTTTCTGCTAATCTTGGTACATCATCTTTTTCGTGGTCGTCAAAATCCGAATTGACGTGAGTGTTTGCAGGGCTCATTACATGGAAGACAAGACAATTATCCACGTCGACGACTTGATAAAGTGGTAGCCCGTCAATGCAGTTGTCAGGCCGTGGGAATTGCCCTGCTTACTCAACTATTGCTACTCGCGCTGCCTTCCTCGTTCTGCAGACTACTTAAACTGATTTGCTGCCAATCGAAGGTTTTCGTCAACCAATACGACACAACCGACAAGGAATTGACAACAAATTCAGGTTGGCATATAAATGCAAAAACATAGACCAATCCATGTAAAAAAGCCAGCTCTACTCGAGTACGCCACAACACACTTACTACATAGGCTATAGAAGTTATCCAATAACTAAGCCATTTTTACCATAATCAGCAGTCACCAAGTCATAGATCGCCTAAAACCTAAAGTCTTAACTCCAGCTCTGGTTGCCCGCCCCAAAATTTGCTTGAGCCCGAGCGCGCTTCAATTGATTTCCGGTTTCGTATACGGGTTAAACTCCTCAGAATCTGGCTCCAAGTTCAAGTCCGATGCATCAGTATCTGGCTCAAAATCGTTGTTTGGTTGCGAGGGACGCCCTTGTAACAACGTTTGTGCACCTTCCACCCCGTTGTAATAGCGATTTTTCCATTCTTCGGATGCATGTTTACCTACCAGCATAGTTATTATCATTTGGTTCCAAGTCCAATCAGCATAAAACTTACCGACGCGTAGGTCTTCAGCCAATTTGTCAACCTTCTGGTGATCTTTGATTTGATACAACGGCTCCAAATCGTCCCACTTGACACGCGTAGAAGCAATTTTTGGATCTTCTCCCTCAAAAGCAGGTTCAGTGATACCATATAATGATGCATTGTTGACCACTAGCCCGCCTGGCGTTAAAGGAGGAGCTGCATGTATAATTCCAGCATCAGCTGAACCATCAGATGGGTTGCTCAGGACCACCACGAAGATATTGGTTGTAGTAACCTAAAACAAACTCAAAGACTATATCAGGTAATGTTCGAGCCGAACTACTCACCGTCTTTGTTAGTGACATAAAGGAGAGATGACCTCCTTTCCACAGACACACGGTTCCTATCGTCGTCGTGTATTCTTCTACCGTTTTGCCGATTAGATATAAATCTCGTGTCTCTAGAGCTGCCCTGCGACTCAGTTGAGTTGGGTTGGATGGGATGACGGCTCCCAAGGATGTGCTCAAGGAGCATGAAAGGACGAGGCCCAAGAGAAGTTTACTTAGGTTGGGCATGACAAGACTGAGGATATGCAGTAGAGAAAATAACAGAAAAATGTGTGTGAGGTAGACGTTTTCTTTAGTTGAGGGTGTAATGATGCCAGCTCATTCAAATTTTTACTATGCCTACCTTGCAGGCTTTATAAGCTGTTTGACCGAACCGTTTATGACCGCTGATCAAGGTCCGTTCAACCCACAGATCCCACAGATTAAAACTGACCTTGATCAAGCACTAGTTGACATGTGCGCTGAGAGACCTTTGAAAACCACCCAGTATTCGTTAAGAGACCTGACCTGAAAGGGACTACCAAGCTCAAGCCAGAATCAAGACCAGTCTCAACAATAAGTCGATTGGAAATTACTTGGTATATTGGAAAAAGTACGCACAACCACCGTGCAGAGCCCGTTCCTACCCACCCCGCCATCATCTGCTGAGTAGGTTAGACTGATGCCTCTGGCGCATGTGTAAATATACCGTCCCGTAGCGGCCGTGAGCCCCTTGCCCCCCGCCGAAACCTTGATGCTTTGAAAAAGATGGAAGCTGATGAAAGATAGCCGGACCCCTCACCCGATAATGCTTTTTTAACGACCAGACCGGTGCCCCCGTTAGACCATATGGTTTGCAACATCATGGGTGATAACCAATCATGGAGGGATAACCAATACATACACAGCCTGTCCCCACCGTAGTCCCTGTCTCCCCTCTTCGGCTCTTGCAACAAAATCTAATAACAGGGAAGTCTAGCGTGTCGTCCGATAAACACGCAAAAAAAGAATTTGCTCTAACTCGTCGCAGCCCTCAAGCTACGTAGGCCCACTCACAAGGCAAGTTGAAGTTGATTAGGTCCGAACCCAAATACTGTGTAACCTGGATCCCAGGTCGTATGAAGCAAATGTCACATCTGTGCTTGACGTGCTTAGCTCCTTAGACTATTTATCGCAGACATAGTCGCGGTGTGGCGTTCGTTATCTGGTTTGCCTAACAAGATACAGCTATTTTATCCATCAAATAATGGGTGCTTGACTACTTATGGTTTATTACCACATTTTTTACAGGACTTTTTCCACAGAAATTAAGTTATCAGAAACCTAGTTTTACACATAAGCCTGGCGAAGTTTATTTTTATTTTTATAAGGTCGGTCATGCAATGTACCTTGCTAAAACGAGTATGTAGATGTCCATTACATTCGACCACATTCACGGAGAGAGAGGAATGGGTATTGTAGCGAAATACTCTACAAAACGGCGCTCATTCCCAAATTCTGAAAAGAAAAAGTGAGATATTAGGGATATTTAAGTTAACATAACAAGCTCACCATATACCCCGGCCGACAGGGAGAGAATGTGGAGGGAAACATATCATTGAAAATTTTCAAATTAAGGCCACCAGTCGTTGGCGCTGGTAAAAATCTGTCAACAAACGCAACAGATAAAACATGACTCACCTGACGAGGGTTATTTGGCAGTTTTTGTCAGCCGTTGTCAAGTATATCAGACTCTCGACGCTTCTGTCCTCGAGCGCAATGTGCTGAAGATCTTGGACTGGGGCGTCCATAAAAACAGACCTTCTAATGAGGTTTCCTTCAAATCGCCCCTATAATCGGATGTCCTAACATAGGGGAGCAACTGTGAGCCCGATCGGCACAGACTTATGACGGGGTATAGTCTACCCATGGGCAAAACTTTCTAAAGACATATTGGATGCTGATGCAAGTGACAACCATACTCAAAAGAACTCACGGGTTCAGGAGGGAACAACTGCTGGCCTGCCACACCAAAAACGTATCCTGGGTTACAGCTGGGGTTATATTTTAAATCCAGCTCGCAACTTGAGCATACAGAACGTGCTTACATGGTTTGCAGTCAACTGGTTGGTAGTTTCGTGCTCTGATTAGGGTTATAACCTGGGGGCTCTAGATGTGATGGCGTTAGTCCCCAGAGCCAGTGTGATAAACCAATTCGGTAACGGTGTTGAACATCAGTGTTGTACATATAGCATACTTTTTTCTACTAATCTACAGCCACGCATAACAGAAAATAGAGATGGATGTCAAATTATATTACGCAGCTACCCTTTCGTGCAGGAAGTTGGAAAGCACCTGTGATAGATCCACATTTTCCTTGTCTAATATAGAGTTACTCTTCGCGATAACGGGCTTCGCTTTATTTAGCAACGACTGCAAGTCAGCTGCCATCTCGCCAGTCATACCTCTCCTCAACCGCTCTCCCAGAGTCAAAGCAAGGGAAGCCCTCCTCGCTCGTCGCTCCTTGGGTGCATCCGATCGCTGCATATCGACAGACATGGATAAATCTCCTTCTTCCTCGGTCGCGGATGTATCAAACTCGGGTTTGGAGAGCCATATAACAAGTTGCGTCACGGAATACATGAGGACACCTTCTAGATTCCGTAAAGCTGTGATGACTCCCGCACGTACATCCAGGGGCCCAGAGGACGCGTATAGGCCAGTAGTAGCAGTGAGACTTTGCCCGGCCGGTCGATTTACAAGCTCACGTAAGAGGTCGAGAGTGCAGTTTCCCAGTTCTAGTAATGTTCCCATGGAAGCTGGCTCACCTAGGACCACTTTCGAATGCTAGAGAAGAGCAGGTTAGTCTAACGAGGCGGGTAAATGGAATGAGAAAGGACTAACCGGCACGATGAGAGCTTCGTTTGTAGGCCATTCATCTTCACGTCCAAATAAGACAGATTCAGCATGACTGATGGAGATCAAGGTTGTGACAATGTTGCTCGAGAGACGATAAAGCCTGTGTACGAGATGGGCGATCATTGGGCGTTTCAGTGGTTCAGTTGATGGTGGAATCTTTGCATATTGCGCTCGTTCTTCAGCCGTCAGAGGCTCGAAAAGATTCATCAGGTGGTTTGGATGCGTAATGGCGTAGTTGATTTGTTGGAGCAGCCGCAATGCGTGCTCAGAGAACGTCCGAAGAACCTTTTCAACAATGCGGCTAACGTTGGCTGAATTCGGGGCGCTCAACGCGATGGATTGGAAGAGGTTGACCACTTGCTCTATCTCCTCCAGCAATGCAAAAGAGATTGAATCGCCTATCGCCCATTTCAAAGCCCGGATAATCTGATCCCCATACAGTTGTACGAATCCACACACATCGGAATCAAAGTAGTGGTTATAGCGCCCCAGCGCTGAGATCACGCTAGAGACAATGGCAAGCATGGAACAATAGGCTCGATGCGCAGGACTGCGATCGGCAGGCAGCTCTGGAAGAACAACGTCTATCAGTCCAGCGCTGATAGCGGCACTGATGAAATTATTGCTATACGTTGCCAGTAAACCGTCGCTCAATAGTCGTTCAGCCGAAGAGGGGTGGCTAGCCAAGGCCATGTGGAAGAGGAGGAGGTGAGGCGCATAGAGAGGCTGCTTTTTTGTGAGGAGAAGAGCGAGATCTGAAAGCCCGACGAGATCCGAGTGGACATAAAGATCAAGGCTTCCTCGAATAATATCCATTTCTTGGCAGCGTGCGAGCCATAAGGTCGATGATATGTTAATATCAGGATGAGTGGATTGTTCAAACAAGGCAACTAGTAGTTCCATGTCTCGGTCGAGCTCTGGATCCACTCTAGTACGTGCGGACTCGAAGACAAGCTTGAGTGCGTCGACAACTAGTATGAGCGATGCTTCAACCATGGAGGATATAGTCAGTCGCTGCTCGGCGTGGAGGACTTTCGCTCTTAGTGCTAAACTGCGGCACTGTCGCACGCAGAAATACATTGACTGTAGTAAAGTACGGTGGAATTGTAAAGATTCCGTTCCCAAGAAAGATTTTGCAGCGGGTTGTGCGTCATTGGATATGATGCCATGGACGTTATGAACTAGCTCCACAAACGAAGCAACTTCAGGGGGCTTGTCTGACGACGAAAACCAAGCAAGTTCGAGCATGGATAGCAGAAGGGATAACCGCCGCCCATGTATTGTAGACATCATATATCCCGACCTTTCTTCCTTCGCGATATCATATGAAATAGTCGCGGAGATCGAGAGAACGATGGGTCGGACAGACACATCGCCTCTGAGGTACGGGGCAACTTGCTGGAACAGGAACTGCCATGAATCCGTCAGAGCACTTTGTGACTGTGCTAAAGAAAGATTCAGATTGATGGAGAGGAGCTGCTGCTCGACGGTAACCTTGTCGTTATCTTCCATAGCTGTGCCCGTATTCGCGTATGCAAGTAGACGAAGTCGTAGCAGGGCTGCAGAGAACATGAAATCGTCGCCGAAGGTTCGCTGCTCCGAAGGTTCCTGTGTTGATAATTGCTCGAGGGTCAACCCGGCGTAGAAGGTTTTGAGGCGCTCGATTAGTTGGTCATAGATTTTGGGATCGTAAGAGCTAGCTGCTGCCTCGCAGACGAGATCATTCAGTTGCTCTTGGGATCTTAAATGCGGCTCGAATTTGAGGAAACTGGTGGGCTTTTTTGTTGAAGGTTCACGTCCATATAACTGTATATACAGCATGATATCAAGGCCCACTATACGCAAGGCATGGGCCTTAACCGTCGTCCTGTATGCGTGCGAGGCAACGACGTCATGAAGAGTCGAGTGCTTGATGCCATCCACAACGTGACATTCGGTGGTTTCATAATCTGGCACAGGGCCTAACTCCTCGCAGGCAATGGAAGTGATCTGTTCCCAAAACCGTGTATCTTCACGAAGCAGGTCCAAAGTTGCTCTATGCTCTAGTCCATGATCCCACACCATATGAAGGAAGCGTAGGACGGAAGACAGTAGCTGAGGATTGTGCTCCCAGATTTCACGCCAGTTATGTAGAACATCTCGGGCCACATCTATCGCACTAGTAGGTCTGTTTTTGTCGGCTTCAGCACCTTTGCCCTTCTCCTTCTCCTTGCCCTTGCCCTTTAGATCATAAGGTGTCATAAACTTCCCAGTGACGAACAAGCTCGCCAATGCAGGTTCCTTATCAACACCAAGGGACATGAAGCTCCATACGGCTTTACGCAAGCTCATATCGTCGTAAGGGTGTTGAACAATACGTACAAGACTAGCAACGGTTGCCTCTGGATTCGAAAGGTGGCCGATTATAGTAGGTGGTGAAGGTTGCAGCATGGAGAGGGATGAACAGAGGGCATGAATAACGCGCACGGCCTCCACGGGTACGATGGATCCAGCGTCACGGTCGTTCACGTATAGTGCTAGCACGTCGATGGGATCAATGTGTATGCGGCTGGAGGTATGCACTGAACCCCCATCAGTGATACGCGCACATAAAGCCTGTTCCAAAAGACATGGGCGTGACGCGTCCGCCGACATTTGTTTATATGTCAACACGATACGGGTAAGTCGAAGGTGCGACCCAAGAAGCAACGTTAGGCGTCGAGAATCGCCATACCGTCTGGCTTGATGCAAATCTTTCAAGTTACGGCTGCCCGAGTGAATGGATAGCACGAGGGGATTGATGGTTGAACTCGTTGCCTTGTAAAGTAAGACGTCGAGAATGGCCTTACTGAGTGCTGCGAAAGGACGTTCTTCCAACGCTGGTGGCCCATGCTCCAGAACCTCGACATAGAGTGAGGAGATGCGTCTTCCAATCTCCAAACGATCCCCGAGTTGTGCGTATTTCCACCCCAAATGCTCAACCCACACCTCAGTGTGTATGAAGCGTGCGGCGCGGAGTAATACAGCCTCCTTGAGTTTTTGGAGCCTAGGGTTATCAGGTACCACCGACGAGGCTGCCTCGCGGAAGAGCTGTTGGACGAGATACAGAAGTGCGAGGGTCATAGGATAGTGTCCCGTGGCTCGTTCACCTGCCAGAGCATTCGAAGCAAAGCCCGACGTACGCTCCGTGCCAAACAGGGATTTAGTAGAGCGAATATAGAGCCACACCCTGTTGGAATAGCTCGGGAGGGCTAGCAAGGCAGACAGGACACTCAAAGCAGAAGTGATGAGCTGAGGACGAGGTTGAGTCTTTGAGCGTGGATTGGTCTGTGATAGTGCATCTTCCAGTATCATCGTCGTAAGCTGTACGAGGTCTGGCGGTTGGGCCTCAATCATGGTGTGGGCCACGACAGGGTCACCCGTTTCCAACGCCTGCATCAGTTGCTCGGCCTGCCCTGGATTATCGTGGATGAGACTGCGCACGAGGTCCAAACACTGCATCACAGCTTCCTCTTCCCCACCCTCCTCAAACTCAATACCGACATCTTCCAGCTTTATTACGTTCAGCTGCGTAACTCCCTTGCGCCCAAACGATATATCCTGATACGCGCTCCTTACGCCAGGCCCAGAACTTGAGAGCACCCGCCGCTGGTTGACGTAGTCCGTTAGAAGCTCCAATATGACCTTCCACCCTGAGTTTGCATGCTGCCATAAGATGACTGCGTAATCTCCGCCGTCGTTTAAAGAATGGCCAATCGAGCGGGCAGGGAGGATACTTCCCCCAGGCAGCTTGATCGGTCTGGTGTTGGTATACGTGATATTGTTCGGCCCTTGCTTATCTAGTTTTTCATACAGGGCATGGGCACCGGAACAGGCGCTGATGGGAACAACCTGCGTGAACGTCGGGAGTTTTTCAAGGTAATAGAGGACATGGCTGGCACAGGCTTTGCGCTCCTCGGACACGTTTTTACCTTCGTCAGAATTATCTGTTGAAGAGGATGGATCGTTGTCCAAGAAACCAGAGGCAGTCATTGAACGTAGCAGACGGATGAGTGGTGTAAATCTTATGGGAAATCGGGAGCGTGCAACGTCGAAAATGGCCCGGCGTGCAATACCATTATGCCAGTCGGCCTGCCAGTATTGGGTACAGATCCCAGAGACAGATTGGCTTTCGCTGCGGCCAAAAAGAGAGGCCCAGACTTCAACCAAAGCGTCAAAATCGGGGATATTTTCTACTGGAACAAGCTCAACGAGAGCAATAATGAGGCCTTTTCCGACGAAGCGTTAGCTTACAAAGAAAATAATACCAGAGTTGAAATACCTTTTAGAACGGAACGGAATGCAACTGCATTTGTGTCCGTCACTGTAGACCCTTGCTTCCAAGCGATGGAGGTTACGAATAGTGGAGATGTGGTTAACATTGAAGTTAGCATGTGGAACGGAAGTAGATCCTGTTCAAGGCACCTATTTGCCAGCGCGTGGTGTAGGAGATCCTGAGACTTTGAATATGAACGGTTGGGGTCGGGCATAATAATTGCAAAGAATGAGCGATAAGAATCTGGAATTTCCTTTGACTCTCCGGCGGCAACGAGACGTGTAAGTACAAATGCCCACGCTAAAGAAGTACAAGCGTATAGGGGTTCTTGCGCGCTTTTCAGGACCATGTCGTGTATCCGTTGGAGAGAGGAAGGATTTGCAGTGTATATATCCTTTTGCACGGGGCTGTTTGAAATCTCGACCGAACCAGAGTCGCCTAGCGTCTCTAGCTCTAACACTTCGATCATGATAAGCTGCCAGAGAACGAGACAGTCGGCTAGGATAAATTGAGCTTCGTCATCAAGAAGTAGTCGCGTATTTGTCTGCAGTTGTCCCAGGCGTCTAGAGTAGCCCGTTTCGAATATCAGCTCCACGAGGGGTCCAGTACGTGGCACGAAACCCCACATCATCCAAAAGATCACCTCCAGGATGACCATCTGTTGCTTCAGATTATGTTTCGCCCACCGCGAAGAAAGTTTAGGTTGCCCAGTCATTGACTCTGGCAATTGCTCGATCATCTTCTGAGTGTATAGCTTGAGTAGAGATTCGGCCAGTTTAGGACCGTCGGGAACAGATTCCGACAAGAAATCGTTGGCGAAGTTGTGTATGGGGTCTTCTGGGTTTTCTAGAGCGCGAAATAGCGGGATGAGGAGACGGAGGACGAACAGACTCTCGGAGTGGTAGAATGGTGTGATCGCTTCAACAAGCTCTGCGACCATAGAGCTCGTAATAACAGATTCCGCGGTAGGAGGCTCATTTTGGCCGGACAAGATTGAATGAAGTTGTTGGTATGTCCTAGGTCATTTTAGGAGATAACGCAGTTATATAGGTCCAGTACACGTACACATCGATCAGGTTTGACCGTTTGGCGAGCTCAACTGACATAACCGTAGTAGAGGATAGGGAAAGACCTGTGCACGCTGTTTGCCTTTCTTGTTTGAAATAAATAAAACGCGGTTTATTATCGCCCGTAAGTATACTACACCCTACTACCTCTAATATATTGTGACTCGCTTGACTGGATACGATATACCTGCGAATGATTTAATAGCGTTCTCCTCAACGTCGCTGATACATAACTAAGCAAGTACATCTCCATCTCGTTCCATAGTGAACTGATCAACCCTGGCACGTGACCTTGTAACCTCATGAATCCGCCCACAACACCCTCAACCTCAGCTTCACCAGACCTATCAAGCATTCATGCATTGGCAACACCAACACCAGCTCCTCGTGGAAGACCAAGAGGCGCTCTATCAGGCACTGGTGCCAAACGTGGTCGCAAACCCCGTGGCGGAGCAACAGGAGTTGGGACAACGATACCAAGAATCATGATGTCTTCACCGCAGGAGAATAGTACCACTGCTACTAGCAGCGCGAGCCCTGCCTTTCCCAATACACAATTTCCGCACGTACATTGGGGCATGCCTCAGGCCCAGGCCGGTGCTAGCGGCACAACTACAGCCGCGACCACAAGTCTCGCGGCTAACATCCTAGCTGGGACAACGCCGCCTACTGGGTACTCTCTCACGCCGACTACCCCTCAAGTCCAGAGAACACAAATTTCACCCGCGTCATATACCTTGGGAACCGGTACACCGAATGCTACGACTCCTGTCAATCCTCTAAACTACGTTTTGCCTACCACATCCACATCTGGAGCTACAACCACGATGTCTTCATTGGGAGTAGCTGGGCTTCTCAACCTCTCAGGTGTCACGGCGCCGGTTCTACCCGTTGGTGCGGGTACGAGCACGGGTATCGGGGCTGGGGTGTTGGCACTCACTCGACCACCAGGGATGGGTGATGATGAGAACGACGGCGAGGACGACATGCTACCTGCCATGGCGGACGACGATTACTCTGCACAGCTTTCTTGGCAGAGTCAGTCAAAAGACAATCTCAAGTGCGTGTTCCCTCTTCTAATAACAGGTCCAACACAGCTGAGTTTAATCACCCTCAGGGTTCTGATGGACAACTTTAGTCCTGCACAGTATGAGCGCTTTGAAGCATATCGAAGGCACGCATTACCAAAACAGGCAGTCCGCAAAGTACATTGTTTCTACGGCGTCCAGCGTTGAATTTCACATTCACACTTTGCCACAGGTAATTCAGCAGACACTGGGACAACAAGTCTCACAACCCGTCGCTCAGATTATCGCAGGTTTTGCGAAGGTGTTCGTAGGCGAAATCGTTGAGAAAGGTTCGAAATTATCCCTCTTTTTAATATCTTATGAATCATTCGGCTAAGCTCTCCGTTGAATATTTTTCTAGCACGGGAAGTTCAAGCTCGGCGGAAGGAGAGTGGTCCATTGTCCCCAGACCACTTGCGAGAGGCGTACAGAATATATCAGGCTGAAACGGGTCGCGTGGGTGCGGCGCGACCCTTAAGGGCAAAGAGACTGTTCATGCGATAGACTGCTATTCTGTTCTACCGAACGACGTTCCAAAGGGTGGTTTTTTGTGTCTGCTGGTGTATCTCACCAGCTTGTATTGACTTTACGATATACTAGATCTAGAATAATCCGGGCACCAAACCCCCTCATCGGGTCATGACATTTATGAGCCCACTGCAGCGTACATAGTTTTGTCAGATGTTCCGTGAACGCCTAGGCAACAGTTTGCTCCGGTCTCTCTTCAGAACCCAGAGTCATCGATGCTGCACTTGGGGAGGCGCCGCGGCACAACGTGGGCATCTGGGCTACGAATGGGTGCATATACGTCACCCAGGTTCTCAGTTCTCGTAATAAGATTAATATAGCTCTAAAATTGCTGTAGGCTACTGCATTATAGAGTGTGGTCACACAAAAAGTCGAGTACTAAACATTATGATTCAACAAAGGTCAAGAGTCCAATTCCACTTGCACACTTGCCCCGTAAAGAAGTAAGCTTAAGGTCATAATCTATACAGGGAAGAAAAAGATAGATGGGGAGAATCAAAACCGACCTTTGGCTGAGCCGTATCTCATCCGTCGTTTCAGCTCAATTCATTGATAGGCTGATATCCTTCCATCTTGTCCCATGCTCATCAAGCCATCTCATTTGGGACAAAATCCGAGTACTGTGTTTACCTAAATGTATCAGAGTAACCGGCCTTGCCACTTGCCAACTTTAGTAAAATTTATTGGGTTGAGCCTGCCTACGAGATACGAGAACGATGAACGCTCCCACACAAGACATGTAAGATGTGGGCTTTCTCAGCAAATCTGATATGTAGACGCACGCACGGCCCATGCATCCCCACCGCTTGACACGCGAACCCTCTTGACAGCCGATCCATAACTTCAGTTAATTTTTCCTTTAGTGTTATATGTATGTATATACAATACTGTAATTTAGTTTCAATGCGCAGCTTATACACCAGACAATTAGCGAAACTCAATTTCGCTCGAAGGGGGGGTACTCGCTTAAGTGCTTCTGCTGTTGCTCTGCCTCAGTTCCATATGGACCACGCTCCGACACGCTTTATCCAGCTTAGGCTTCCGACAGAAGAGTAACATGGTTTGAGACTGCGTTTTGTCTAACTCGCGTGTAAGGCTGGTAAATTGAGCGTCATCATCGAAGTACATATCAGTCATCACTGCGACTGATACACGGCTTCAATAACTGAGATTTAAAACCACGAATTTGATGAAGTTCTGCTCAGGATTCAGGCCATGTGCCCTGTAGATCACCCAAAGCCGCCCCTCTGCCCAAGTACCTATATTTATCGTTAGCCTTTAATACATAGACTCCTTGAGCCTATCGTATGATACGTATGGGGCGAGACGTAAAGTAATGCAAGGCTTGGAGTGACCTTTCATGTATAGAGTACCGTGACATAACATCGGCATGAATGTGAGGCGATAACATTTGACATTGTCTTATCTTTGTTTATTGTTATTGCTCTTGGCCAATAAATAAGCACGTGGCAGTCCATTAGAATTCGCCTCGTGTTGTGGTTCGTGAATTGCGCCACGACCACGATGGTTTCGAATCCGTTCCAATGCCTGACGCTATCGCTTCTCATCATCCCTCCCCTCCTCATCACAACCTACCTCCTCGCCTCGTTTCCTCATCCTCCAGAGGCCCTATACATCCATCAATCTCTCGCGAGCCTTCCACCTGATGCCAAGTCATGGCAAATATATCCAGAAAGCTTCTATCCTGGCGGCGCTTACGTCTCTCTCCCCTTTGGCAGGGTATGCTTGGCCTGTCTCGCTTCCCCTCTGCCTTGTTTCTGACCCCCTCAGTAGGTACGATACTGGTTGTCAGGTCCTGAGAAAGGCCAGAGGGTGTGTCATCCTGCGTTTATCACGGTCTCGATACCTGTTAACGGTGCGAATCTAGGTCGTCTTGATCCATGGACTCTCAATACCCGCTATGATATGGAAGGACATCGTACCGCGACTGACATCGCATGGTTATCGCGTCTTGGTGTATGGTACGCACAACTCAACCTGTCCAAACTTCACACGCACGCTCACAGGTACAACTTCCGTTTTTACCTAGATTTGTACGGCAGAGGCTACTCGGATGCTCCACAAACAACGTACGACGCTAATCTTTACACAACACAACTCGCCCTGCTCATGCAGCATTTACGATGGGAGAAAGCTATCATCGCCGGTGTGTCCATGGTTTGTCAGCTCCCACGATGGACTGTACACAATCTTAAACTCAACAACCCTCATTCGATATAGGGTGGTGGCATTGCCGCGGCATTTACAGCACAATTCCCTCATCTTGTGGACGATAAGGTTGTTCTGATAGCTTGTGCAGGCCTCATGGAGGTTCGTCGTCCTTGCCTTTTGTGCAACGACCGTTTCTAATCTACTTACTGCAAACAGGCTAGCGATATATCACGGACCGCAAAATTTATGTCTTCCCCTCTCGTACAAACCCTAGCAGGGAGTGTACCAGCTCGAGTGAGTTGCGGTCTTTGTCATCTGTCCAAGACGTCTGCTTACCATTAATAATGCGGTGCTCGTGTTTCAGAAATACCTGCAACGCTTGATCGTAAAAAACAAGAATTCCACTATCGCATTAGCACCGTCAGCAGCAACGTCAGATAAGAAAGATAACATCGTTACAGAGGCACGTCAATTGTCCTCTATCATTGACTGATGCGTATTAAATCGTAACTTTTCAGATTGTGCGGCTACAGTCCGCCCATCTAACGGGGTACAACGCAGCACTATCATCTTCATTACGGGACGGTCCTATTCGGGGCCAGGCCTCCTCTTTCGCATCGGAGGGATTCAGCGCCCGTGCTGTGTTAGTCATCCATGTGCGTAATCGTTACATTCCTCTGATACCTTGGGTCATCCTACTCATGACTATCCCCCACCATCTTACAGGGTACAAAAGACATCACGGTGAACCCACGCTATGCACCTCTTATCCTTAGTCTGCTTCCACCGTTGACACGAGACCGATCACGCCTGGTGTCGATTGAAGGCGGAGGACACGATATCACGATGAGTCATGCTGAGGAAGTCAGTCATGCTATGCTCGAGTTTTTCAAAGCTAGGACAAAATAACGAACGACCCCCGCTGGGCGGATTTCTGTGACATCACGCTTTTTTCGTTTCGTGTTTTCTTTTTATAAAAAAAACTACAAATATCCTGCGACGCCCATTCTCACACACCCCACGCTTTCTCTCCTCTCCACCCACTAGCTACGTGGTGTGACAATATATTTTTCGCTCTTCTTATATATAGAACGCTATCTTCAGAGCTCTGCCGTCAAACTGTTTTTGTTGTTTCTGGCCAAACTCGCTAATACTACACTCTACACTTCCTATCCCATTTTCCCCTCAGGAGCACAGTCACACTCGTATTCTACACCCCTTACTCTTATATCAGTATAGTTTGGACCTTTTGTCCTAAGCCGTGTAAAACATACATAACTCTATTTCATCTACTATCATATATATTTCCCCCTATGCAAGTACTTGACACACTGTTCCATTGGCAATATGATTCGTATTTGAAATTGACAGGATACATGTCGGGTGACCGGAACGATGTGAAAGCCACTGGGAGTGTCCAGTTATATCTCTGGTACTGAGTTCCAATAGATGATATGTCTCACCGATTCTTAGTTTCTTCGCTATTTCGTTTGCCGAGGTTGGACTCATCATCGTTGTGCAAGGTTTTTTGAGATCATCCCAGTTGAAGCGCACCCGACCAACGCCAACTTGCGCCGCATATGCCTCAGGAGGCAGCGATTTGGTCGAATACATTCCCGTTGGAAATTTTGTTGCTAGGATTCCACCATCGCCTTCACCAGTGCTAACATCTCGGTCGGACAAGATTAGTACATTTTGTCTGGCCGAAAGGCCCTGATACGCATTCAAGAATCAAGACCCATCAAAAAGAAATACAGGAGCTCGATTAGCTCACCGTCAATTTCACCTCAGCTATCAGCTTTGATGTGTCTATCTTACATCGCACTCCCTTATTCAATTCGATATTACCCAACTTTTTTGGCCCTTCAAAATTTCGAGCATCGAGAGGACCGTACGCGTCTTGCGTTGAGTTTGGGATGACGGCCCCGAGAGACGTGTTGATGAGGAGGCAACATAGGACAAAGCCTGAAAGGAGAGTTGATCGTATGCTGGGCATGGCAAGGGTTCACTGGGAGCCAGGGAAGAGAAGGGACAGAGAAAAACGAGGTAAGTATAAAAATTGGCTGTTAGGCAAAAGCAAAATGTGGACGAGACCGGCTCGGGCATTCATGTCGATACCCTCTGCGATCTTTATACAGGCCTTGCAAGGCATGGAGACGTGGAGCATTCTATATTTGCATTTGATGTATTCCGAACGGGAAATATCATATGAAGTACATATGGTCACACATGAATGATGAAAGACCAGCGCGAGACGGCCGAAAATGAAAATATTACATCAAGAAACCTTTTTTTTTGTTCTTTATTTGTTTTTCTTCAGGTGGCATCAATACAAACTATTTCACACTTTGAAAGCTGTCCCCCCTTGAATCAACGGGTTCATATGGCAATTCTAGCTTATCTCAGAGCTGGAATCCGGAGAAATAAGATTTGATGAAGCCATGGTACCTCGCTGCTCAGTCCCTGATACAGAGGCTTTCGCTCATCTTGCCACTTTCCAGAGAGGTAGTGTTACCCTTCTTTGCCTTGGCAATCAACTCGATGCCTAGTAGATCGTCACTTGTAATACATGAAAGGCAAAAACATCCAGCATTGTCGATACTCCCACACTTTACATTCTGCGACAGGCTAAGCAAACTAACCAAGACAAAGGAAGTCAATTCTTCATGTACATTATATCACATAGGTGGCAGCTATGACCAGCAATAGTTATGCCTTGGACGTCATCACTTTTGAACTACCCCAATTTTGCTCCAAAACGACCCTCCTTACTTGACCCTCTCAGGCGTTGGCTGTGCATGGCCCGAGGCTTGGTTTTTGCTTAGATCTGTGTTGTACCTTTCTATCTTTTGTACCATATTCCAGCTTGGGCGCGTGTGACTAACTGGCGAGGGCCATGCTTGCATTTTTGGCTCTGGCTCATGCGACTGTTCTTGCGGTGTCTGGTCCGTTCGCAACCCATGCGAGCTAGTTGCCTGTGCGTTGTAGTTTTCTATCCTTTGCACCATCTCCACGTCTGGGCGCGTGTTACTGCTTGATGGCGACCAAGTCAACTGCTTTAATTGTTCTTTCTCCGTTTTATCACATTGTTTACGCCAATCTTTCGAGTTCAACCCATGATTCTGCAAAAACTCGAGCCATGTTTTGTCGGAATGACGACCTACGGGTGCGGCCATTAGTCTTAGGGGTTCTGTTCCAATGGGCGTAATGCCTTACCAACGTTTAGCCGCTCCGCCCATGCGGCGGCTGCATCTGGCTCCGACTCCCGTTCACAGCCACTGAGGTGGATGATATTGGTGTGCGCCCGCATAACTTTGCTGCGGCGATAGAAAGGCCAGAATTGAACTTCACTCGAAGGCACATTTTTTGGAAGACGATTGAGCACTATTGCACAGTCGACTTCGCCATTGAGACCTCGAGCTATGATATAGCATGTATCCTGACTTTCGGGTATCTGATACACGTCCAGAAATCAAGACAGGATCCATCCAATCGAATGACTCACCCGGCCATTGAATATAGTTAGCAGGCCATTTACAGCCACCTTACATTTCCTGCCTAGATTGAAACTTTCATCAACATTTGCCTGATCTGTGCTGGGACCTGGAGCATTGGAAATCGAGTGGGGATTGGGTGTGACTTCAACGGATTTTGGTGGAATGAAGGCTCCCAAAGACGTAGTCAACGAGAAGATTAGGACCAAGCCTGAAAGGAGAGTCGAGTGAATCTTGGGCATTTTAACGTTCAGAGAGGATATATATAATAACACGTAGTCAAGCAAGATGTAGACGAGAACCAGCTCAGTCGGTTTTTGATAAAGAGTTGCACATATACTGCGGCTTTTTATACCTTTGAGTAAAAATATTTATTGTTAATGGGGTTTCAAGGGCTCGCATATCGCGTATACCGCGTAGGTATGAGTTTGGCGACGAAGCTAAGCGGGCCGTGTTCCGAGTTTTGGGCCTCGTGTGAAGAGTGAAGAAGAGGGATACGCGATCATTGCGATGCGAAGATGATCTTACCTTCGGATATCGGATACAGCATGTGACCGCGGTAATGACGTCACGTGTATAATGCACCCTCACATAAAATGAAAAACGAGCACAGAAGCGGTGGCTAAGATGCGACTTTTACGACTCTCCCTCTCTTTTTTCTTGTTGCCATTGTGCATAGTACTGGCTGATGACAGCAGCAAGCAGCTCATAATTTCAGCGCTCCAAGGCGCTGGCCTTTCTTCATTGTCAGATACTGGCATAGATACCATCAGTTCGCTCCTCAACTCGAATTCAGTCTCAAATTTTACCTTGTTGGCCCCAAATAACGCTGCTTGTCAGTTCTTTTTTTCAAACTTTTTATCATAATTACTCTAATATATGCGCCCATAAATATATTATTCAGTTGATACGCAGCAAGCCCAAGCCCAAATTCAAGACAACTCAACTCTCACCGCTATAATTAAATACCATCTCCTTCCAGGCACTTTTATCAACTCATCGTCCTCGTCGTCAACGCCAACCCTCGATGCAACGATTATGCCTCTCGTTATAGTAGCTAGAACACTCTTAGCTGATGCCAAATACGCTCATCTCGAGGGAGGAAAATCACAAGTCGTCGTTTGGTCTAGAAACGGAACTGGCGAGGCTGATGTTATTTATTTCTTGAATCAGTAGTACGTGTGTCTTGTCGGTTTTTTTTGTTGGGCATGCTTTCATACGCTATCAGCCCCGAAATTACGATCCTCAACACCACCACTGTCGTTCTTCCCCCCATACCCAACGGTGGCAGCAATCGACGAACCCTCCTTATAGCCACCATATCTGGCATCCTTGACCCTCCTCTGAGTCTTTCTCAAATTTTACAATCCAACAACTACAACTTAACAGCACTGGATGGATTCTTAAGTATGGTCGAAGCTGGAGAAGGGGTGAGCATCGGTTCCGGTGGTGGCAATGGTGGGAGCGGCGGTTCTGGCCATGAGGGAACAAATGGTACAAATAGCGCAAACGGTCTGAACGGTGCTGACGGTGCAGACGGTGCGAATGGCTCGAATAGTGGGAGTAGCGTAAATGGTGCTAGCATCAAACAGTTGCTTGAATCGACCCACGGATTCACGTTATTTGCTCCTGACAACGAAGCCCTCAGAGCTGCAGGGTCAACGACACTGGCAAGCTTAGTCAACAATCAGACGGCGTTGAAAGCGTTGACTGGTAATCATGTGAGTTTGTTTTACAGACGTTTCTGGTTTCCAGCAATTCACCTTCGAATGTAAGTATGTCAACGGAACTTCCTACTACTCTCCTCAGCTATTGTCTTCCTCCAAGCCTGCCTTTGTATCGGCTTCTGGTCAGACGTTTACGTTCAACACGAACGCTTCTGGTGTGTATGTTAACTGCGGTAGTGGTAATGGAGTGGGGGCTAGCGCTAGGATTATCAAAACAGATATTGTGGTGAGCAATGGAGTCGTGCATGTCATTGATAAGGTACTGGTGAATTTGGACGTGGATGGGACGAGGGCAGGGGATGCGTGAGTTTGGATTCTCTCTTATTCTGGTTGATATCGTCCTGTTTTGCACTCACCACGCGCTCACTACACTGAACACTTTCTGGGACAACGTCACAACAACCTGATTGACGAATTCCATCACCACGCTAACTTCACTCATCCCTTCTTTTTTTCCGTGCGCCACAGATACCGATCGGCGGTTTCAAGTGCGTCAGCCGAATCAACGAGTACCCCTACGGGACCTATCGGGCCAATTCCTACCGGTGCGTCTGGTTCGTCTGATTCTCCTGGAAGCAACGGGAGCGGAAATGGTGCGCAAAGTGTTTCATCGTCCCCGTTGTCGCTGTCATCCTTGTTTGAGTTTGGGCGGGGATGGTGGGGCGTCAATAAGGGGTTAGTACGAGTGGGTGATGGTGGATGGGCAAGTTTGGGATGGGGCGTGGTTGTTGGGGGGGTGTTGGCTGGTGCGTTAGGCGTCGGGGTTGTTGGCCTGTGAATTGAAAGGACGTAAGTTTTTTGAACCCTGTGTCTTTAGTCGTTTTTCTGTGACTCTTGCCTCTTGTACTTTGTCCTGCATCCTGTGTATAGTACTGGACTTCTAGTGTTGTATGATCAAGCGTGTACACTTTTCTTCTTGGGCACCACGCTTTATAATGCAGTATTACGAGAACCTGGATGGGTAACATGTGCACCCATTCGTAGCCCAGATGTCCGCGTGTGCCGCGGCGCGTCCCAAATTGCTGCAGGCCCTTCGCATACAACCACGCTCCCAACTCAAGTCACAGAATGACTCTGGGTTCCGGAGAGCAAGACCGGGGCGAACATGCGCCTAGATGTTCACGAGGATATCAAAACCATGTTACTCTTCTGTCGGCAGCCTCAGCTAAATATACGCTTATTCGACCATGTCATGTCGGAAGCGTGGTCCATATGGAAAGTGAGGTAGAGCGGCAGCAGAAGCACTCAAGCGAGTCTCTCCCTTCGAACGAAATTCGTTTCCGCTAATTGCCCAAAGTATAAGCTTTGTATTAGAACAAATTACAGTATATTGTGTATATATTATAGATGATGAAAGAAAAGGAAAAGAAAAAAACACACTCGAATTATAGACCGGCGTAATCTTCCAAGGACAACGTAGCTCGTTCACGGCTTCGTGCAAGGCATGTAATTCCACGTAGGGAAAAGAGAAAGAAAAGTTTGTGTGTTTGGTGAACGGGGGTAAGCAGTGGGGGTGCGCGACCCGATATGTATATACATATCATAACAACCTCTACTTGAAGAATATCTTGTGTGGGCACTGGGCGCGTTCGTCGTAGTATTCTTGTTGCATCATTATGTAAATCGGTTTCCACGTGGATTTTGAAATTTCATCAATAACAACACATGTGGTTCGCCGCCTATCTGGGAAGGGCCCGACCCAATGAACCTTAAAGCTGACAAGTGGTAAGACCCGTTACCTAGAGATGTAGGAGACGCTTGCATGGCACGTATTGAAGCATTAATGATACATTTAAGTAAACACTAGATTATATACCGAGTCAGTCACCAAGTAACATGGATAAGGCAAATGGTTAGATGATGCGGAAATAAATAAGAAGTTATGGAAAACCAAGCGTCACAACAGGAAAACACAGAATTCGTCTCAAATGAGATGGAGGATATCATTAGGAAAGGGAAGCATCCATAAACGACGGGTGCGTATGGCGATGAACGGAACGGAAAGGAGTTCAAACTCAGTCAGGGGAATGTGTGATGGATTCAGATGGATCAGCACAAAGATTCTCCCCATCCATTGTTTTTTCCCTGTGTCTGTACATATTTATTACCTTAATCCTTTTAGTCCTTCACGGTGAAAGTGGGCAAGTGGAACCAGACGCCAATGTCGGCAAATGATGATTCCCAACAAGGAGAGGGAGCACTAGTTCTTTGATATCAAATGATCAAGCAATGCAATCACATTTGTCGGGAAATCCTTCTTTCTCCTTTCTTCCTACTTCCTTGATTGCAGATTTGGTCTCCGGATCGTACTACCTCTTACATTCTAACTTTACCCTGACACCTTATGCTCAGTGATTGGCTGACACTCCTGGCGGGCGTCGTCACTTTTTTCCCTTATCAAACTGCCTGGCCATTATCACCCCACGCTCAACAATATTATACCATGGCACCCTCCACAAACCTGCATCTTCCCTAGACTCCCTAGGGTACGCCACAATCTTAGCGCGAACCAAGCCACCTGGAACCTATTCAAAGACAGGGATATACTTTCTACGTGGCGCCAGAAGAAATTTGGAGTCTCATCCATATATCGTGGGTTGTTTTTGTCTCAATTGTTGCTTTCCTTGTTAGCCTGCAACATCTTAGAACTTTGAAAATGATAAAGAACAACATTTGGCAATAGCTGCTTGGATCTGAAAACTCCATCATGGCCATGGTATCTACAAAGCCATACGCCTGGCATTGTTATTTACATATATATACCTTTAGTTTACTTTATGCCACCTCAGTTTGTTATAGCACGACTAAGGTGAGACTACTCTTTATATCTTACTCATATGTCATGTTAGCTTATTATATAGTTACGTCTCAACACTATGACCAAATCCGGGTCTGACTGAAGTCTGTACTACGTATAATTATTATATTCAACTATTCAACTATCTACCTTCTCTACATCATTGAGGGTTTGAGTGGTCTAAGGTCTAATGTCGGGCAATCTTCCAAGACCAAAGGCAAGCCAGATGATTGGGATATGGATGTATACATTTAAGCTATACTCTATCTCTCTACAAACCTACGTACACTGTCTAATTTAGCTGCTCAACCCATAGCTGTGATGTTTCTCTGTTTTTAACACTGTGAAAAACGCCTCACGAATTTGGGGTCGAAAATATTTCACATTTGTCACACGGCGGAATTTCTTTTTAACCCGCCCTAAATGCAATCACATTCGTCGGAAATTGTCTTCCATTTGTCTTCCATTTTTGTAACTTCCTTTATCAGATTCACAGAGCTGGTCTCTAACATTCTAACCTTATGCCTAGTAATTGGCTAACCCTGCTGGCGGGCGTTGTTTTTGTTCCCTTATCAAACTGCTTGGCCATTATCACCCCACGCTCCACAATATCATACCATGGCATCCTCCACAAACCTGCATCTACCCTAGACGCCCCAGGGTACGCCGCGATCTTAGCGCGAACCGAGCCACCTGGAGCCTTTCCAGAGACGGGATATACTTTTACCGTGGCGCCAGAAGAGTTGGAGCCTTATCCATATATCGTGAGTTGTTTTGTCGATTGTTACTTTCCTTCTCAGCCCTGCAACACATTTTAGAACTTTGAAAATAATAAAAAACAACATTTGGCAATAGCCCTACCAGCAACGGCACCAGGTCCAACTCCTGACTCACGTCCCCTTGCGCTGCTTGGACCTGAAAGCTGGTGTCATTGCGGCTCACATTGTATTGAGGCGCCTCAAAATATGTGGAGACAAGAGGACAAATATTTCGTGCTCCAGTTCATTCTTCGGGAGCGACTTGAGCAGAAAGAAGCGCAGTCCTATGTTATGAACTGGGTCATTGCCTCCGCTTGGGCGTACGATCTCGGAATCGATTCAGAGAATCAAGGTCATGCTCCCTTACCAGACCATCGTGAGATTGATCTTCTATGCTCAAACCACCAAACTGAAAGTACAGCCAAGTCGTAGCATGGCTTCCAGGATATGCTGGCACAGTGTCGAGCCAGGCGTTGGTGCCTTTTAACCCCACGGACAATGCGGTGGGTTCTCTTTCTGACTCTTAAGTTGATGGTTGGATTAGCCTTAACTGTGTTATGGTGCTGTTCTACAGGATGAAATATACACCGTCATAATTCTAGGGCCAAAGCAGCCTAGTGGCTTGGTGCTTGTTGGGGTGTTAACTTGTGCTCGACCACAGGACAAGCTATTCTCGGTTGTTGAGGCGCACAAGTACCTTGGGATTGATGGGTACATTGTTCGAAAGTTCATTCATATGGACTTTCTTGAGGGTTACCATTGGCGCTTGCTGAGTATAAATGGGGTTGATGACTTGGTGGCTGCGTTTGACGACCCTGAGACTCTTTCTGAGAACGATAGAGTGAGTCATCATATAGTCTCTCTGCTTACTTTTTTCGACATATTCTTTTTGAGTATCTATCGTGTGCCAGGGATAACAGTTACACTGGTTGTACCGATGATGACCAGGAATGCGACTTGAGAGGGAAAGCCAAACGAATCGATGTGCAGCCGAGGACACAAACGGCTCCGAAAGTCCCTGCGGTTTGGACCGAAGGATGCGCAGTGGGTTACCTTGTACCCCTTATTTATTTGTTATTTCGCTGACAAGGATTTTCAGTGCAAACGATGTGCGAAGAATGATAAGACATGCTCATGGGAAAAATCGACCTCCATGGCTTGTGATCATTGTTTTCATGTAAAAAAGTCATGCGAACCAGTTCGTTGCGAATTCTCGTGCCGTAACACTGTTTTTTTTTTCTGACTTTTTCATTTTCCCCAGTGTGCTCAGTGTGTGGAGATACCCCGTTTCTGCAATTGGAAGAAGGGCATGAAGAAATGTGAGTACTGTACTGATTTAGAAGTGACATGCAAGGTGGCGCCAAAAGAGCGCAAAGTCTCCAAAGCGGATCCGCCGTCGATGAGTCCTGAATGATCCAGCTTGTGTAGTAGGGTTAGCATGTAAACCTCTCTTCTTGGACTCTTGGACACCACACTCTAGGATGCAGTAGCCTACAGCAATTTTAAAGCTATATTGATTCTATTACGAGAACCTGGGTGACATATGTGCACCCATTCGTACTACGCCCAGATGCCCGCGTGTGCCCAAGTGCTGCATTAATGACTCTAGGTCCTAGAGAGAGATCGCTAGGCGTTCACGAGAATATCAAACCGTGGTACTTTCCTGTCGGCAGCCTCAGCTAAATACCGGCTTGAACAAGTTCCTCCCCTTCCAGCAAAATTCACTTTCATCAATTCTCTGAGGTATAAGCTGTGAATTGAAACGAAAGTACAGCATATATGTATGTAGAATATATTATAACACTAAAGAAAGAAAAAACTCACGAAAGTTATGGATCGGCGTAACCTTCCGAAGATAACCTCGCTCATTCACGGTTTTGTAGGGGGTGTGTCATTCCGCGTCGCGTAGGGAAAAGACGTAAAAATCAAGAGGTTCGTGTGTTAAGCGGTGGGATGCGTGGGCCGCGCATGTATATATATACATATCAGATAGATATTTAGCTGAGTGAGCCTACTTGAGGAACGGCTTGCGTGGGCGCGTTGTTCTCGTAGGTAGGCCCAACCCAGCAAAGCCGGCAAGTGCTACCTAGCGATATAGGAAACACTTGTATGGTACATTCTGAAGCACTAATGATTACATTTAGGTATACACTACAGTGATTTACCCGGGTTCTCGCTACACCACTGCTCCTCGATACACATATAGGCACACTCATTCACTTCTAATCCAGATGGCCTTTAATTTCATATTTGAGTACACGTATATTATGTACAGTACCTCGTCTCAAATGTCCCGCTTACGGGTGAACAGGCTCGTGCTCATGCCACTCCTCCTGGCATTGAAACTCCCCCCCATTCTGTCCGAGCCCAACTGGTCGCTGTCACAGGCTGGGGATGGTGAGCCTGAAACCATGCCCGGGGAAGAGCCGCTTGCTCGCGTGAAGGCATTCCAAACAAGCTTTGTATGTGCACAGCAGCGGGCACACGCTAGGAACCTCGTAATAGAGGGTGCTCAGACGCAGCTCGTAGTGCAGTCCATGACACCGAACCAAAT